>JAOTRS010000016.1:15575587-15594008 GCA_028565755.1 Dinotopterus cunningtoni
TGGAGAAAATAATTTGGAATTCAGTGGTTTAATGCCATTATAATCCTAAAGCTGATTATTTTCCTATTACAGCATGTTTTTTATACAGTAGCAGTACCACTTATCACACCCTTATCATCAAGTCATGCTGTTAAAGAAAAATAATCTGTATCTTATAAGCAATCAGATTTCTGATCCCAGCACTGTGGTACATTTACTTTATTGTGTATGTGTTACAATCCTCTGTTTGCAAATACAGGTTACGTAGGGTATCTGTACTGGGAAAAAGATGTCCAGTGTCTCAGTGTGAAAGAGCTAGTTTCCTTTCCCAGCATGCTCCTGAAACCTCACCAACCTTCCCACTACACTGAACAAAGGAGCACGCTCATAAAACGGGTCCTCCGCCTCGTCAGAGGTTCTGCAAAGCCCCTTCTCATCGTCCTTATAAATGTCATGGTCGTCATCATCTTCATCGCCGAGTTCAGAACACAGGTCATCTGACAAGAGCTCATCTGTGAAGCAGTCCATCTCTGCCCCAAGCCCCCTGCAGTGCCATGACTGGATCAGCTCGGTGGGTTCAGTGGTCTCGGTGGGGTCAGAGGTGGTCGGGGAGGCCATGGGGTCTTTTACTTGCTCACTAAGGCATGAGGTGAATAGGAGGTTGCTGGTGTAGCCAAAGACATGGGAGCCCAGTTAGTATGGTAACCCTGTTAGTAAGTGTTCACGTAAGGGTCACCTGATTCAGTTGCTTGGTTTTTGAGTAGCCAAATTTTTCATTTCTACAGGGTTACCAATAGCACACTTTGCAGAACAGAACTGCTGTATATTCCTCTTAATGAGCTTTTCATAACTCTTCAATAAGGACAAAGATAAGGAAGATGCTGTCTGTCATATTTCTATCCCTCTAACCCCACAAAGGAGCTGTCAGCAGTTCCAGACTGGGAACTGTTTCTCACTCTAACTACAAAATTTTCTCATTGGGTTAACAAAAAACTAATTATTGAATCATTTATAGCAATTTTTTTTTATTTACTTTTACTTCACGTTTACTTTGTGATGAATAACTAAATTAAAAACTGTTTAGGGAGTGAGGCAATACAGAAAAAGAAACCAAAGCAAGTTTTACCTATTTTGGAGAGGTAATCACTGCTTAAACTGGCTGAACTGGCTCTTTATGGGAATACACTCCTAATATTCAAACTGCAGTGTAAGGAATATTATAATCACTTTATTGACTATGGTGAATCATCAATTTAAATGATAATTCAAGGTTCCATAAAAAAATCTTTTAACTCCTTTGATAATACTTCCACATATGTTAAATAACTGACTCGATGCATGAGTAGTTGTGCTAGTGTCTGATGAAAGTGTTTCTCAAAATTCCCTGGGGTTCTGCACATTTCTGTCTTTCCTCAACACACAGCTAATTTTTTGCAAGACCAGTAGGAAAGAACACAGGGATGTGTGGTACTGTACATGTCTGTGACTTGGGCTGAGATGTACATACACTGCATGCTTTACAGTAAAGTTGTACCATGGCACTACTCACCTCCCAACAAGGCGGAACCAAGGGAAGCGGTCATAGAAAGGGTCTCCTCCTGTCAGTACACTGTCACACTCCTCTGTTGCACCAATGGGAACCTCTGCAGCACGGTCATACATGTCCCTCATCTGGTCCAAACGCTGCCTGCAGGGGGCATCATTGCATACCTCATCAGAGACATTTTTTTCCTCCTCTTTAAATTTTTTTTTTATATATATCCTTGCAGCTTTTCTTCCCAACCACATGGTCTAACAAAAATTTCAAAATGGCACTGTATACGGATATAATATACATTGTCATAGTCTTCCTCCCCAATCCAGTTCTGTCCTATTGCTGGACCCATGCAGGAAATATCACCAGAAGTCAGAGGCAATATCTTTCTTTTTTGTTAAAAGGTTATGTAATTAAAGACAAAATATGATTCAGTATAATCATACATACATTACATAATCAGGTCAAATGTTATGGTACATACCTGAGCTTCTCCAGGGTCCAATAATGCGTGGCTCCATTTTTCTGGTCCTGCACCTCCACAGCTACGATGGTGCGAGGAAATGGGCTTTTCTCCCTCTCTTGAGTCACATCAGAAGGCAGTAAGTCAGGAGGAAGTGGAGAGTAGAGCGTATCGGTCAGCAACACAAACTGAAACTGCACCTGTGAACACCACAACATTTTGGCAAATATTCTTAGTATGAAAATAAATGACAGCACATGGCATAAACACAGTGCATATAAAAGAATGAATATACTGTATATATATATACAGTGCATCCGGAAAGTATACACAGAGCATCACTTTTTCCACATTTTGTGGAAATCAGGCCTGTATGGTAGAGTGGCCAGACGGAAGCCACTCCTTAGTAAAAGGCACATGGCAGCCCACCTGGAGTTTGCCAAAAGGCACCTGAAGGACTCTCAGACCATGAGAAACAAAATTCTCAGGTCTAATGAGACTATCTGGCCACTCTACCATATAGGCCTGATTGGTGGATTGCTCCAGAGATGGTTGTCCTTCAGGCAGGTTCTCCTTTCTCCACAGAGGACCTCTGAAGCTCTGACAGAGTGACGATCAGGTTCTTGGTCACTTCCCTGACTAAGGCCCTTCTCCAGCGATCGCTCAGTTTAGATGGCCAGAGATGACTCCAATTAAGCTGCAAAAACATCTCAAGGATGATCAGGGATGCGCCTGAGCTCAATTTTGCACAGACTACAGCGAATACTTACGTAAAAAAAAATTTTTTTTTTTTTTAAATTTGCTGAAGTAAACTTTTTTCATATTGTCATTATGGGGTGTTGTGTATAGAATTCTAAGAAAAGAAATTAATTTAATCCATTTTAGAATGAGGCTGTGACATAACAAAATGTGGAAAAAGTGATGCGCTGTGAATACTTTCCGGATGCACTGTATGTATAATAAAATTTTATATATATATAAAATAAAGTTTTCACCTTCTTTTTGAGCTCCACACTAATGGCATTGGCCTCTTTGAGGAAGATGGCATTGCCCCAGAGAAGGTCTCTGAGAGAGGTAAACTGGTACCCCCTCCACTTTCTGAAAGCCCACATGGCCAGCTCAGTCTCCCTCTCAGTCCATTGCACTGTAAATAATAAAGTTTCAGTGGAAAAACATGTAATACATACAGTATCTACCTGGTAATCCGGTAACTGGCATACAGTTTTAAAAACTGACAATTTGCTATTGACATCGCTAAACAATTACACAATATATGGACAAAAGTATGTTGGCCACCTAACTATTACACCCATATATGGGCCTACCTAAACTATTGCCAGACATTTCAAAGCACATACAGTAATTGTCCGCAATGTCTATGTACTGTATACCGTGGCATTACAATTTATCTTCACTAGAGCTAAGAAGCCAAATCTTGTTACATGTCAATGTCCACAAATCCATATAGTGTGCCAAGGAGGAGTGGAGGAGTGGATTGGAGGAGCTTAAGTGTCTGGCCCTGACTTCATCCCCACTGAACACTTTTGACATGAATTAGAATACCAACACATGTACATTTCAAGCCCCTTTGCCCAGCATAAATGCCTGACCTCACCTATGCTTTGTTAAGTGAATTGTCATATCCACAAAGACCTGTTTTTAAAAATCTAGTGTACAGCCTTCCCAGACAAATAAATTTTAATAGGCTGTTTAACAAGCACATATGGATTTGAGTGTTCAGGTGTCCACATACTTTTGGCTATAAAGTTAGTGTATACGATTCTTAGCTAAAAATTAAGGTTAGAGCGCACCTTCCTCCTCAGGTTCATCCTCCTCCTCTGTTGCTTCAGGATAGTAACGATCAACCTGCTTTTGTAAGGCCTCCAACTTGCTCTCATAATCCTGAAAAGGTAACAGATATTTACACTTCCTCTTTGAGATAGGTTTAAGTTTAATTTGAAGGGCATCTTTAAGTTTTATCAATATTTTACTGATTTATAGTTAAATATCTTTCTCACTAGTCTCTGTTGCTCCAAAAGATTATTGACTTCCTCCCTCTCTTTGCGGTATTGGTCTTCCAGCTCCTGAAGTCTAACCATACACAGGAAAAGACACACAGATACAGCATTAATAATTAAAAACCTTTCCTTTCCTTTCCTGTCCCCCCACCCGGTTGTTTTTGTCGTCTCCTACCTCTGGTCCATCTCCTGTTTCATGTCAATGCCCTGTTTCTCTAGCAACTCTCTCTGAGCAAAGGCCCAGTCCACGGGCTCAGCTGGAGTTTCAGCACATGGAGTCCTCTCCCGCTCCTGCCGTGCCTGCTCCGGGTGGTTAAAGCGGAACACGTGGCTCTTCCCCATGATGATGCGGTTCCCTGTTTTATCATGAAGAATGATAAAATAGAAACAAAAGTAGTATATAAATTAAATAACCTTGATTTTTACTCCAGGTTCGATTCCTGTCTCTGTGTGCATGGAGTTTGCATGTTCCTCCCGTGCTTGGTGGGTTTCCTCCGGGTACTTGGTTTCCTCCCACATTCCAAAGACATGTAGATTAGGTTAATAGGCGGTCCCAAATTGCCCGTAGTGTGTGGATAGGTGTGTGAGTGTGTGTATGTGTGTGTGCCCTGCGATGGATTGGCACCCTGTCCAGGGTGTACCCTGCCCTGTGCCCTAAGTCTCCTGGGAAAGGCTCCAGGCCCCCGCAACCCTGAATACAGGATAAAGCGGTATAGAAGATGAGTGAGTGAGTAAGTGAGTGATTATTTACTGCTGTCAATTGTTGAAATTGTATTCAGCAATCAAGACTTCAGTAATCCTGCATCTTACAATGACAGTGCATAGTACGTGTTGTACATGTGTAATTTATGACTTAATTTTGTTAATGTGTGTCTGTCTGTCACAAGTCTGAGACTTCCTTTATAGTCATTTTAACTTTAATGTCATTACCTAATTACACAGTGTAATGTCAGTACCTAATTACAAACTATGCAGATTAAAAGGCACAAGGAAATCACTTAAGTTCATTCAAATAACACCAGGCAGAAGGTTACAAAATTACAGTATAAGTCAGAGTAAAATTCTCATAGTAAAGCTACCTTGTTGTTCTGCATCACTTTGGAAAAGAAATATAGGTTGGGGAAATATGGCATGGAGACACACCTGATCTAAGGACAGTGGGCTCTGTCACTTTCTTTCCGTTGACATAGGTCTCAGCTCCTTCACATGGCTCCAGAATGACTGTAAAAAGCAATGCTAGACTTTAATAAATTCCCTTTTTACAAGACAAAACAACTATATGGATATGATGTGCAGCTTTTGTTCGTTTACATGCACACATACAGTATGTTATATAAACAGTCACAAACCAACAATGACATTAATCCTTAAAGATAATAATAAATAAAATAAAATGTGTAAAACATCAAACATTCTATGTTTAAGTGCATAAGTCGTAATTGTTCACCTTCTCCCATAGGTCCTGCACTGCTGGTGAAAATACAATGCTCATCTTTTATGAAGTGTCCACTGAGAACAATGTCCTGCCTTGTCATCGCATCCTCTCTTCCCACCCTGAGCAAACACAGAACAACAAGGTATAAAAGCAACATGAGAGATGAATTCTAGTCAAATATCAATTGTAGTCAAACATCATAAAACTGTATTACAACATTCAGGGGATAAAAACACAGCACAAACCTGGTTATTCCATCTTTAATGTAGTAAAGGAGACACTCAGACATCAGAGGATCTTCATTCAAATTCACCAGATGGGGAGTCTGAAACATTATGAAAAAAAAAAGTCTTTATAAAGTATTAATAATCTTGTAACATATAACAATATTATCAAAAAATTGTAGGAAAAGGTTGATGGCAAGCTTGCAGTAAAAACCCATAACAACCAGTGTTGGGTGGTTGCCGGAAAAACATAACTGAAGTAAAATAAATTTGTAACTCAAAGATATTTAAAGTAATGATAAAGACTCTTTATTTATATTTTACTAAGTGTATCCATAAACTACATGAAATCTATCACTATGATTAAGAAAATATCAGTTGTTACACACGGTTTGTCTGTGTAGCACTAAAGCTAGTCAGCTAATCTAAAAATATAAGCAGACAGCAAGACAGCAATGGAACTTTTAGCATAGCATATGACTGGCTACATACGTAAGGGCAGGACAACTAGTGAAACCCTTTAATTACTAAACAAATTTGCAACAAAAAAAACTTAATTTTTTAAGTTTTTGAGATTATTGCAAATGCCCTAAATAACAATCATGATGTAATGATACAGAAAACTATACCACAAATCATTTACATATGGAAAAAAAAAAACACTTCCAAAAAAATTTCTTTTGTCCAAAAAATTTATACTCCAGGTGATCCCAAAGTATACAGATTACACTTTTAGAAATAAAATTTGCAATCAGTTGTGGATCATTTTCCCTCTGTAAAAACCCAACACTGTATAAAACACACAGGAAAAAAAAGGGCATGCAAAAAAGTCCAATGTCCAACCCCAAACATAGCCAAGAAATTCAGAAAAAAAACACACAAGATCTTAGAGTTATTATAAACTATAATGATCACTATATCATTAATATACTCACCTAAATATTTCTCAAAATTAAATCAGACTTACAATCATGTAAATAACGTGCAATACTACAGTAAGGAAAGTTGAACACTAAGATACTTTCAGTATAAAGGAACACTTAGGAATCAATCACAGGTTCCATAGCACTCTTTAACCAACCTCATTGGGGGAGAACAAGCCAACAGAGTCTATAAAGACAGCCTGAGGTTTTCTCTTT
The DNA here is from genome assembly GCA_028565755.1 of Dinotopterus cunningtoni. Lineage (NCBI taxonomy): Eukaryota > Metazoa > Chordata > Actinopteri > Siluriformes > Clariidae > Dinotopterus > Dinotopterus cunningtoni. Next base: position 15,582,380 of record JAOTRS010000016.1, read on the forward strand.
TCTGCTGGCTTCAAAAGGATGAATGGGAATGCCATTATATGGTTACTTTAGTTATTATCTAAATCAATAACGTACTGTTTTAGTAAATGCCCATATGTGTATGATATTAAATCATGACATTGACACTGATTTTGTGAAGTCTTATACCTTTTTGGGTGAAAAGACGCCAACAGTGCCTCCATCTTCCCTCATGGCCACACCCATCTCAGCGAGCAGGGCCTCTCTGAAAAATAGTAAGTACAGTTATGTTTCACACAGAGTCTACAGTTTATGGATCTGCTTAAACTTTCTTCACTTGTAATGTTGCTGTGTATACCTTCAGCTGTTGCATCTTGAGCCTACTGCTGCTTATATAGGTTGAATATTTTGTTGGGCTGGTTATGATTTAGTTGTGATCATAGTGCACATTCACTGTGGCATTACATTATGTTGTTCAAAGCCCTAGTGTCAGGACACTGTGGTGGCCAAATCATGGGTGAAAATGATTCCTAATGCTCCCAGAATAAAAGGGCAATGAATGTTCGCCTTGTTGTCCTGGAATATGCCTTTGTCTTCAAGGAAGAAAAATCCATTGATGGGATAATCTGGTCATTCAGTACATTCAGGTATTCGGCTGAACTCATTTTATTGACAAGCAACCCCTGATCATAACACTGCCCCCAGAGGTTTATACACTGAGCACTATGCATAATGGGTATATCGCTTCATGTGCTTCCCTTCTTACCCTGACAAACACAGTGCCTTAGTTGTTTTTTTCTTTGCTTAATGCAGGCTAATAATTTGACCCGACTGAAACACAGTAAGATATTTTCTTTGACCATGGGGTACGTCTTCTAACATAGTTGTTTAAGAAATGTGAAGCTACTCACTGAATTAGTTAGAGTTTAAATAACTGGTGCCAGCTGAGACATATACTTGATTCCAGTAATTATCTAATCAAGGGCTTTGATCCATCCCCACTCAGTTGGAGATGCGTTGCCTTTTAAGTTTGACTCCCCACAATGTTGTTGTTTTTTTTGTCATTTCAGCTGAAGCTACATCAGAATTTGAATAAAATTGAATGGAAAATGGATTCCACCCAAAGAACTGACCTTTCCATTCTGATGGCTTCAGTACGGCGAAGCTTCTCCTCCCATGTTTCATTGAGTTCTGCAATGATTTTCTCAGTTTCCTATTGGTTGGTATCATAGAAGATTTTAAGTCAAATACTTGACAATGTTAGGTCATACCTGAACATTAGACAAACAACTGAATTCATCATTCAGAAATAAGGGTAGATTTATTAAAAACTGTTGTTGGTGTTGGTCGAGCACTTCAGAGCATGTGACACTGTTGAGGGCAGAATGAAATATGCAAACTAGCAGCACTTATACATGAATTTCTTGTCTTGCCCTAATTTGTAATCCTACATGGTTATATAGTGTACAGGTATGTTGTGTTCACTGAGTCACCTTAAGCCTCTCAATGGCCTCTTCACTCCCAGGGCTGAACATGATGCGGTCATGCAGGCTGCTAATGGACCCAGCACGGCTTGACAGGGCGGAGAGGGAGGGGGAGGGACTCATCCCTGTCATGGCATTGGTCACTGCGGAGAGATCACCCCTTTCATTGACAGCCTGGCCAGTATTGTTATTGTTCTTGTAATCAGAAAAGTCTGTAGGGGGGTTGCCGGGTGGGGTGGGGAAAAGCGAAGGATTGGGGTGGGGGGGATTAAGAGAGATAAGGAGAGAGAAGCAGGCAGAAAAGGGAAAGTCCAGAAAAGGAAAGGTAGAAAAAAGAGGACAGAGAGAAATATATATATATAGCTTAAAACAAATCTGTCCAAATATAAAATGGCCAGAATATCTAAGTCGAGGAACCAGAATGTAACACTAGAAGCGGGAGAACAGGCAGGCTCTACAATCACAGCCCAAAAAAAGAAAAAGGAAAAGGCAGCACAAGCATAAAGCGCAAATTTCTACCTGCTGTGCTATATGTAGTGTGACCTATTAAGCTTCAGCCAAAGCACTGCAATTGGGACACCATATGCATATTTCCTTAGCATGATATAAACATGCAAATGTTCAGACATACTATGCTATATAATCCCTTTCTGCGTTATTCTGCACTACTGTGTTATTCCAGTCATGTATCATTATTTCCTATTTTCTTACAGTAAGCCTCATATGCTCCAACAATACCCCTATTGGATGTGCTACATTTTCTAATACAGGGTTCATGTTGCTTCTAAAAGCTAGCCACTGTCATTAGGCACTCCACTAACTCTAATAAAACCCCATTACTAGCTCCATTACACTTAGAATAAAATCTATATCCAACACAAGGGCGGAAGCGGTTACATTAGTGTTATCAGCCGGCACTGACGAAGCTCATGTGTGAAAAACATTGTTTCATCCCCACCTTTCAGTGCCAATTTAATGAGTATAACGTGTCATAAACCTCACATAAGCTATAATAACACAGTTTGATAATATACTGAATAATTACTGCATGTTATCGCACATTATCTGTTATTTATTAATGTGACTGTGAATATAATAGAGTAAATGTCTCTGAGAATAATGCCTGAGTGACCTGCTGAATAATAAGGGCTTTTGGCTCTCACAGTGCTGCTATGGAAACAAAGAGAAAGCATTCTGTTAGTTAATAAAGAGAGCAGTTACACAAGAAAGACTAAGAGTAGTCTCATGTATAGTGAAAAAAGAAAGTTTTTTGTAAGTTCTGTGCTATCGGTAAAGGGTGGGAATTTGGTTAGATTTAAGTGAGACACGTTAAAGATAATCACACATTATAATATATTTTTTTAAAGTTTCTCTTTCTCTCTTTCTCTTCTAAATACCCCACTACACAACACTATCATGTGACCACCAACAGTATATTCTACAAATCGTGCAAAACAAACTATTTATATCTCAATCAAGATTAAATCTGTTAAACAAGCTAAACAAGCAGAAAGCAATACCATTTAACCAGTAGCATCCAAAGTCTATCCTCCCCTTTATAAGCATGACTAAGCAGAGTAAAAAGAATGTTACATTGATTTTTTTTTACTAGCCATTAGCATGATAATCCTCTAGATTAACCTGTCAACTGGTAGACCATGGTCCAGATTTAGACTAAGAAAGAATTTCATACAATTGAACCAAACATGTTTTTAAAAAAAAATGACCACAGCAGAGTGTGACAGCTGGTCTGCAACAACACCACACCATCACTGCTCCTCACATGCTTGCTGCACTAGTGCTGAAAGGACACTGCCATTTTAGCATCCCCCATACTGTATATTGGACCAGCAAATCTGCAGAGCCATGAGGAGGAACAGGATACCCACACACCTGGAGCAGAATAATCACCACTGCTCTTCACCCTCCAATCGAAGCCAGACAAGGATAAATAGACAACTCAAGCTCCCTTTTAATTGAATTCCACTCTTATATAACTGAACCATTTTCTTTCACACAGACTCTGCAGATGAAATACTTCCTTTTCCCAGGGCCATGACCGCTCTACTGAAAGGTGCTCCTGTAACCTCTCTTCTGGACTCAGGTCCCTCTGGACAGATGAGGTCTCCTGTGTACACGGGAATGTTTGGGAGGTCCCCACCACTGACCCTGGTATCACTGGTATTTTTGCATGAGTTACCTGCACCCATTCTACTAGGACAAGGTTAATAAGTGATGTATGAGGTGTTGCCTAAAACACCTAGAAAATGGACAAAAATTGGAGGAGAAGATCAGATGAGTGACTACCCACTGCCTGACATCTATATTCCATTAAAACTGCCTCCTTTACTATCAAACACATCAGGACAGACAAGAATTTTACCTCTTCGTGTAATCATGTGCCTGGCCCACTCCCATCCCCTGGGCAGTCACCTCTGAGTTTGAAACACCCTTGAGAAAATCGGAGACGGTTCTACTGGCCAGGAATGGAGGATAAATTACGATTTTACCTAGTCTGCAATGCCAACATACCCCACCCTGCTCATTCTACTTCCAATCCGAGGAGTTCCCATCAGGTGCACAGGTAAGTGGCCATGTTGAGCTCTTAAAGAACATCCTCACTGATCAAGGTACACTATTAATTTCTAAGCTGACCTATGTACCAAAACCAGCCAGTTGGCCTTAAAGAAAATTTTAACCAAAACCTCAAAACCAAGCTAAGAAATGTGGTGGATGAAGTTCAGTCTAGTTCAGCTCTTCTTTAGGGAAGAAAACCACAAGAGCTGTTGGATAGGAGACCTGGGATGAGCAAGGGTGTCCTCACTGCTCATTGAGCGAAGGAGATGCAAGAATGTATTGGCCAATGTGCCTCCATTGTACAATGACAAATAAAACAAGCACAAGCCAAACAAACAAATGAGCAAACAACCAGCCAGCACAGCTCATGAGTTCCAAACAGGTGACAATGTCCTCCTTCTGTTTCCCATTGCCAGTTTCAAGTTCCTGTCTTGATAGCAGGGGCTGTAAATGATCGTTCAGACAACTTGGCTGATGAACCAATGCCTGAAACAGCTGGGTAAGCACAAAGACTCACAATTATATTATGTGAAGTTAAAATGGATTCTGTCTCAGACCAACAGATGAGCCCTGACACTCACACAGTAGCAAGACTTGGCAGAGCTAATAGACCAATGTATTCTCTGAGCTACAGAGCCAGGTACATAAGGTCAAAAAGGGCAGAGTTTTCACACACTTTCAAATAATTTATTTTATTTTGTTTTATTTCTCCTTGATCAACTCATTAATTTTACTGTTCACATAACTTGTCTTAAAAAGTCAACAACAAAGACATTTACATTTTTAGAGATAAAGCGACAAAGTGTTTCTTATTTACATATGTAAGATAAATGCTATTTGTTAAATCATTAAAAGCTAAATGTTATCATCATATAGACTTACTAAACCTGACCTTTGTGTTATAAACAATCCTTTTCTGTAACAGGACCTTTACAAATTCTAACTGAACACCTCTGATCTTTTGGCTAATAACAGGAACTAAGGATGCAGTCTAGCCATCACCAAAGCTGCAGGTTGCATAAGGCGACAAGAGCACAAATTCACAGTAAATGTGCCATCACTCAAACACACATCTGTAGTAAAGCTCTTTCAAGACTTGAGGTCTTTGTGTCTACACCTTTTTAAAGTTGCAAGGGCACGGGTAGCTCAACGGTTAAGGTTTTGGACTATGGATCAGAAGGTCACAGGTTCAAACCCCATCATTATCAAGCTACCCCTGTTGGGCCCCTTAAACAAGGCCCTTAAAGCTCAACTGCTCAGATTTATGATGAGGAAAACGTAAGTTGCTCTGGATAAGGGTGTCTACCAAATGCCAGGAATGTAAAAGTTATATAATGTTTTTTGTAAGCAGTTAAAAAACTCATTTGCTCTTACAGTTCAATAACATAGATCATAGATTTTCTCAAAAAGATGAGTGGATGAGTGAGACCAAATAAACTCTACAAAGCAACAATATTCTTGCTCAGCAGAAGAAGCCCATAAAGAGAAGCGACAAAAGAAAACGGTAGGGAGAGTAAGACCGAAAACACAGCCCTGCAGCACCAGTGTACAGTACACAAAGCACAGAGAGCTGTGCTTTAGCATTAAACACTAAACCAGCAAACAGGCTCAGATAAAAGTGGAACAGTCCGATAATCCAACAGTCTTGTTTTTAATTGTATAGTTTAGTGTATATTTTGCTCTATGTGTTAGAGATCCTAAATTCTTTTATTCCAGATGTTCTGCACAGACCTCCACTTTAACCAGGAGGACAGTATTCTCATCGTCTGTGAGTCACTAATGTGTCACTGCTGTGATAGTAATGAGCTGAGTCAGCAAAATGAAGAAACATACATATCCTGAGTCAGGCAGTATGCTGATAAATGGACACAGTGATGTAACTGGACACTTTTCTAACACTTTATCCCATTTGTTTTTTCTTCCAAAAAGCTCCGGAATTGCATAGTAAAGATATAGTGCAAGTATGTGACTGTTCCCATTTAATATACTGTACTGTACCAATCTTTCTATATACTTAATCAACCAATATACTATGAAAATGCAAAAATTAATTATTACCATCTTATTGAACACTGATGTAGATTAACATAAAATGTTGATGAGCAGCAATCTGTGTAATTAAGAGTAAGTGTAAGGACTCTGACAGCCTGGTTGCTAGTCTACACATGCAGCTACATAAAGTAACCGAACCCAACCAAGCCAACATTCAGCTGATGTAGCATGAGGATGGTTATGTGACTGGTTTAGGTTGTCTTTTAAAAACCCCAGAAAGGCCCCTGGTGCTGCAGAGATCTGCCACATCCAGGAAAGCTGGTAAAAGCACAGGAAATTGAAAGAGATAAAGAGAGGGAGAGCCAAGGAAACACACATTTCAAACCCAAACCAGCATTGTCATCGACTGGACCCCGATATGCTGAGGGAGAGAGTGACAACGGAAAAAGAAACAGAGTGAGAGATATAAATAAGGAGAAAATATCAAAGGAAAAAAGGAGAGGGAAAAGAGAAGAGAGAGAGAGAGAGAGAGAGGGCAGAACGTGAGACTCGTTTAAATAACACAAGGCCAGAGAGATACAAGCATCTCAAATTTCACAACTGTAGACTTGTTCAAAATGCTGTGCTCTAGAAACATTTCGAAATGTCGAACCATAAGATTACAAGAATAGAAGTGTAGGAGAAGTAAGAAACAGAAAAGGGAGTGAGTGAGTGAGTGAGTGAAAGGGTCACATATTTAAATTTACAATTTTCATGTAAATGCATTAAAAATGCATTTAAAGTATGTAGATTACTTTGTCTGTTGTTCTTTAATTTTATGTGCATGTGACAGTAATGCCAAACATTCCAATATACAGTATATTGTAAAAACGTTTTATGTAATAAGGAAAATTTCTGCAAATCTCATAAACAAATAGTTAACCAAAATCTAAGAGTCTAAAAATTCACTTTTGAACTGAAACTACAAGGATAATGTAGCTTAGAATAATGGACATTTTAAAATGAGAATTATGAGAAGATGATCATATTAAGTTAGAAAGCATAGACTGTATTTACAGTATTTACAGTTTTGAATATTACAGTATTTACACTTATGAATGCAGGGTAGAGGAGCAGTAGTGGGTAATTTCATTAATATGCTCAGTGTCTTGCAATGAAGGTCTAAATTGAAACAGCTGGTGATGAACAGCAAGTGATGTCTTCTGACAGGCTGTGGTTGTTTTTGTATCAATTGAACATTTTTCTTTTGCGGTATATCATTTTATAACATATACAGTAACAGGTTGCCTTTGCTAAAAAGCACAGACAGAAGCCCGAAAATAAATTTAACACTGTTATCTCTCACACCTGCCAACCGAGTTCTCGTCCTCCCACTCATACTAACTAAAGTGCAACGCGAAATCATCCCTGCATTTAGCATGAATTCAAAAAGGCACAAAATATATGGAAATGGGTCTTTTTCAATAATGACTGACAACAGCAACAACAGCATAGGCAAAGTAGTTAAACTGACTCGTGTTTATACATTCTGCACTTAGTGTATTTTTTGTCCATATCCAGATGCAACCAGGGTAACCGTGGCAACTAGCAGTAACTCCAGAAAATAATTGATAGTTGATGCTGTTGTTCTTTCATGTGCTTCTTATCCACCACTTCAGATCCAAACATGGCTACAGGAAAGTAAGTCATAATACAGTAATTACCAATATAAAGTCACTTCAATATGTGTGAACATGGGTTCAAAATCCACTTGCTGTCTTGCACAGCATGAAACATCAAGTCACAGATGGTAACCTCATGATTATCACTTATGTCATTCTGATTGCTAATTCAAATCAGCATTGTTTGTAATATCAAGATTTCCATTATTTGTTAGCTACATTATCCTCGTAGTTTGAGCAGTAAATACCAAATTCTTTATATATTTTATACATTAGATATAATAAAAATATCATATAATATACACATTAACATATCATATTTCACTGAAGTGTTCCCTATAAGCTACTTTATACATTTTTATATAAAAAAATGTGAATAAGGTGAGCCAAGCAGAAAGAATAGAGAGCCTTACTTTCAATGATATCACCCAAGCCCTGGGCATAGAGGAGCTCTTTCAGACGTGACACCTCATCCTTCAGCTCACGCACCAGCCGGTTGTTGGGGTCCTCATTAATGACAGCGTTACAGCGGATCTGCTTGGCTCTGTCTGCATACCTGATTCAGAAACCATGCAGGCTAAAGTCATCAAAGAACATCATGAACATCATGTACACTACATCATGTAGTCATGGATACCGGAGCATGTGTTAGTGTTCATCATGTTACGGCCAAAATTAATATATATTCTTGTAATTTTCTTGTAAGAATTTTAGGTAAAAACTTTCATATTCATTCAAAACCTTGCAATGTAATGTGTCTTTAGGACTTAGAGCTAAAAAAAATTCTGCTGTTGCTGTGTCCCTGAGGCCCCACTGGAAGGCTTCTTTCACGTAACTGTAATGCACCAAACATCAACTGTTCCTGGGTGAGTCCACCTTTTTATTTGTTTTACTGCGATTTGTTATTTGCTAAAACTCAGTTGTTGTCCTTGGGTTTTATGAGGTGCATTTAGAATTATTTCCTGCTTTTTAGGTTGTGATTTGTGTCCTTGGAATGTGTGATTGATTGATTGATTGATTGATTGATTGATTGATTGATTGATTGATTGGTACATCCTTTGGCCGGTATTTTTAGTACCAGCATGCAACTACGATGGGTATATGTGTGCACATACAGGGTTATTGCAGGACTATTCAGGAGAAATATTCAGTGTTTTTCATTCCTATTACCTTTTAGCTGTTTTAAAAAAAAATTGCTGCCTCTTTATTTAATTATTTAACACTACAACACAGCCACCGTAACCCATTTTATTTGTTTTATGGGTTCACACATGTTTAACTGATGATTGGATCCTCAAGCCAGATGTTCTATAACCAGAGTGCAATTGTGAATTTTGCAAATGGTTTTCGTTTGCTTCAAGAAGGTTCACAGTTCTGAAGCTCACTGAGTCTAAATGGTTCGGTTCACTAGTGGGGTTCATATTAGGAATGAGTAACTCATACACAGATCACAATATTATCTTGTGTTGATAGGTACTTAATACATTACAAGAGGGCATAAGATTATGAAATGCATCGTGCCTGTCTCGCAGGCACACACAATCCTCGAGAGCTCAGTTTTATCGCAGCAACCTTGGACAGAAGGATGTTAAAAGCGTGAATTATTGGAGGGATTTTAATTCATGTTGTGAATAGCCTTCAATGCCTTAACAACAACAAAAAACTGGAAACTGTCTAGAAAGTGGGGAAGAAAGACAGATTTTACATTTCATGTTTCAAATCAAATTGGGACTCTTGGTTTTCTTGTCATTTGGTGCACAATGAAAATATGAAAACCAGTGATAACTTTGAAAATAAAAATAACTTTGCATAAATTTGGGTGCCTATGATAAGTGCAAGAAAAATAGAATTATTCACTGATGGGTTGTAAAGAGACTGTTAAAACATATTTCAGTTTTGTTGTACTTTTTTTACTTTTTATGTTTTATGTTATGTTTATGTATTTTTTATAATTAAATATTATTTATGCTTTAAATAGCAACATTGTTCTTAGATGCAAATGAGTGTGTGTATTCTTGCTTTGGGTCTAGTATTTCCAGGATAACTTTAAACCATGTATTAAACATAACCCTGACTAGGTGAAACAGATATTTCAAGTGAATATGTTCCAAGCTGATATATTGGTTTTGGTTACTTGTCATTTGCAATAAAGGTTAAAAAAAAAACTTGCTGTCTAAACTTAGGGTTATAGAACTGGATTGTGACACCTGAGTGTGCTGAGAGTTTCATCATAGTTGATGTCTGCAGGACTGAGAGCAGCTACCATGGCAGTGCGAGAATTTCCACCTGCACCAGGAAAAAGGTCAAAAGGTAAATATCAGTAGAAACCTAGAGTTAAATTAAGTCATTAATACAGATGACACATACCTAAATTTTCTCGAAGTAACCACGTCAGTACAGAATCTCTGTAGGGGATAAAACTTTCCACCTTCTTTTTCTTCTTGTTCTGTATGTAATAAAGTTCAGGAATAATCTTAATAAAACTTTTTTACCCAATTTTCCATCCACTCCAAATTTAGTCAATCTTGCAGGACATCTTGTGTATTATAATCTCGTGTATTATAAAGTGTCAGAAACAACATAAGCATGTCATCAGAGTGACACAGTTTAACATCTGTTAGAATTTGTACATGCCAGTGCTAAAATGACTTGTTAATTAATGTATATATTGTTGGTCATTGTTTTAATCTAATGCTTCATCTTCATTAGTGAAAAATTCTCATACCTTGTTTGATCCAGAATCCTAAGGAAATTAGAAATTAGAATATTTATTTGACTTAATCCATTGCAAATGATAGAGTAGTATATTACAAAGTAATGCAAAAAAGCAATACTTACCACCTCTGCCAGTGCTGAAATGACTTTTCCTAGCGTGGTGAGGGATTTATTTATATTTGCTCCCTCCTGGAACATAAAAAGAAAAGCTTTGTGAAATACCTTGGTAAGTGAATGGAAATTTTCAAAAGAAGCATAGAGGCAGCTTGACTGCACAAAGCATCCACACATCACCAACAAACAATTTAATTTTCCTCTATCTTGATCAAAACCTCACACTTTACAGTATAGTGCTTATAAAAAAATGGAGAAAATATGTTAAAAAAGAAAATAAAATGAAAAGTAACCCTCTTGAGTGCCCTCAGCTTTTTAATGGCTATATTGGCACCACTGTATGTACAGTAAATCCTTGTTTACCAAGACTGAGGGTTACAGAATAGAATGCCACAAAACTGTAGATAGAGAAAAGCAGCAAGTAAGACTGTTTAACCTCTGGCAAGCCTAAAATCAAGTAATGTAGAAAGAAATGATTGAAAGGCAGGAAAATATTCAATAAGGAGGTGCATGTGGAAAAAGCAGATGTTGTCACCTTGAGCCGAGTGCCTTTAGCTCCAGTGGAGTCAGCTCTCTCACTGCCGGCTAAATCCACCAGACTGATTTTGCTGACCTGTTAGAGTTAGAAAAATTGACAAAAAGATAGACATGTAAACAATAGAGATATACATAATATGTCCAGAAGTCTAACACTAGAAAGCATTGTCTTCTTGTCCTGAAATTTCAGCAGCCTTAATGTCAAAAAATTTTCATGCCATGTCAAGCAATAAGCAGTGATGGTCCTCTGTCCTCTGTGTGCTCACTGGGAGCAGCTTAATATGATTGACAGGGTGTAAAATGTTGAGTGCAGGATACCTTCTCAGATGTGTTGTCTGTCTCTGAATCGTGCCTCCTTTGTGTGAAGATAATGTTGAAGACAGCATGGGAACGACTGCTTGTTTCATTCATGTTGGTGGCAGCCACCGTCCTGCAAAAGAAATAACGAAAGAACAGATGAGAAGCAGATATCCCTAGGTGAGAATAACCATATAACTGTGACTACGATTAAGGAATCTAAGAGATATTCTTAACTAGGGGATGAAGAGGATGAAAAATGATCCCCAAGCATTAGGGTTTTCTGTGACACCT
>JAOTRS010000016.1:15637860-15651558 GCA_028565755.1 Dinotopterus cunningtoni
GTTTAGTTGCACACCTTAGTGTTTTTGTATAATTATTTATTTCAATGTGTGCCTTTTGATCCTTTTTAATCCTTAAAGTCATTTATACCTTTTTTTTTTTTTTTTTAGTTTTTGCATCTGAGAAAAGGAGATAAGAATATAAGAGTGTATGGCACTGTAATGCACTTAATTCATCCCAGTCAACTTTAATACCCCTATCTCACCTACACGGTGGCCGGAAGTACGGTTCATCATGATTCGCGGCGAGTTTTGGCGCTGCGATTATGTTTCTATTTTTCCGTGCGAAAAATTAAACATGTTCAAGCCGCCTTAAAAACATGTTTAAACATGTTTAATTTTTTTGGCGAACCTTGCAGAACTTCGCAGAACGACGGCGGGCAGTCGCGGCGGCTCACGGTGCCTAACTCTGCAGAGGTGAGAGAGGGATATAAGCTATTCCTTGTATTGTGAATAATGACTAGGTTTATTTTTGATAAAATGCTGTATGCATTTAAAAAAATAAAATGATTTTTTTTTTCTAAAAAGAAAACCAATTAATCTTTGTTTCTCTTACATATTTTACATTGCTGTTTAATTAAACAAACGTACATTTTATCAGATTAATCGATTCAATTTTTGGTAGAATACTTGATTACTAAAATATTCGATAGCTACAGCCCTAGTTTGGATGCTGTCTCATTGATTACACAGTTTGTTGATGGTGGAATGACTGGTTGCTTTAATTCTAAGGGACCCCTTATGTTTGTGTTTCCTCTTGGCTCTCCCTTTTATTTATGCTGTCATTCGTCTTGAGAGAATCCCTGCTTGCACTCTGCATTTAATATTAGGGATTGGTAAAAATGTATGTGGTGCTGTTTGCCACACTGGCTCAAATAGATTTTCTTATTATTATTTATTTTAAATTTACATATTTGCATTTGAGGTGGTAATTTGTTGCAGTTCCTCTATGACCTTAAAGGTGGTGTTTTCTAAAGTGTTCACACATTGGCAGGTCACAGTGTCCTGTGTATTAGGAACAAATTATTTCTTGAGTTTGTTTGGAATTGTAACGAAAACTGAAAAAACACCTAGGCACTTGTGTATCGATGCAGACAGATGATCTCTGATGGCTTGTGACTGTTATCGTCAATAGTTCAGGACTGAAATTTCTACAAAGTCTCTCAAATAACGAAAGTGGACTCCATATTAACTTAAACACCTCTCCTGTTATACTGAACGTCCTGCATCCTAACACACTATATGACTGCAGATCTATCCCTGCTATCTGATATTACCTAAATGAGGATGGGTTTCCTGTTAAGTCTGGTTCCTCTTAAGGATTATTCCTATTGCCATCTCAGGGAGTTTTTTCTTACCACCGTCACCTCAGCTTGCTCATCAGGGACAATCTGATTATGATTTATACATATTCCTTCACACTTTTTGACTCATTTCTATTTTTATCCCAATTCTGTAAAGCTGCTTTGTGACAAAGACTATTGTTAAACACGCCTTATACGAGGGTGAGTCAAAAAAATCTTTCCACTCTCCAGTTATACTAAAACTATAGTTGGCCGCATTTATCAGCGCTTTCTATTCAAGGCTACTGTTTTCCCTGCTGTGCAGGTGTGAACGTGAAACTTGCTCCTGTTTGGTCTACTAAAAGCAGTCCTACAAGGATGTAGATTCACTTCTAATGAAGTGAAGACAGCGGTGCATTCGTGGCTCAGAGCTCACCTAAACTATTTTTAAATGAGGGAATACGAAAGCACAGATGAAGTGTTTCGAAAAGTGATGCATTTGTCTTTTCTAAAGGTTAATTAAAATTAAATTCTACAACCAGATAATTTTTACTTACCCAATTAAATAATGTGGGTAGTGTGAATATTGTCAGACTTTGTATGACGTGAACTATATATATATATATATATGTATTTACCACCAGTTTAGGAATTAGGAATTTGAAAGTCTGCTCATAGTATCCTTTTATTTCATTATAAGTAGCTACTGTAATACTTTCAATTACATTCTTAGTTTTTTCAGTTTTATTATACTCTAATTATTATCTTTTCTTTTTTTTTTTTACATTTAAAGGCCTTCCATGAAGAAGATGCTAGAGCAGGGAATCACCCTGGTGGTGGATCGCTATGCTTTTTCTGGAGTGGCTTTCACCAGTGCCAAACCTGTGAGCACCAAAATCTTCAGCTTGCCTTTAAATCTGTATTTATTTTTGTTATGGCCACTATAGATGTGTATATAAAACTGCTTAAATGTCATTTAGGACTTCTCTCTGGAGTGGTGTAAACATCCGGATGTGGGTCTGCCAAAACCAGACTTGGTGATCTTCTTGCAGCTGAACCACAGCGTAGCAGCACAACGTGGAGAGTTTGGAGTTGAACGATATGAGACCAGCGCTTTTCAGCATACAGTCCAACAGAGGTTTGAACAACTTATGAAGGACCCGTCTGTTAACTGGAAGGTAAATTACCACCTGGATTTAACCAAACAAATTAAGAGCCTGGATAATTACTGCGGTGATTAATGTTCAACTGTTCAGTTGGCAATGTTATTTAACCCTTAAGTTATTTAATTTCTTAAACAACCATGTCAGAAGACATATCCTGTGGTCATTGCAAAGATGAAACACTCTTTCAAAAAGGTCAAATTATTGGTCTGCATCAACAACGAAAACAACTATTGAGATTGCTGAAACTACTAAAATTGGGTTAAGAACTGTCCAATGTGTTATTAAAACCTGGAGGAATAGTGGTAAACCACCTTTGAGGAAGAAATGTGTTCGGAAAACATTTTTTGAACGATCGTGAATTGAGATTGACCAATTCTACATGGACAATGCAGAACTCAGAACTCAAGTTATTGGGATTAAACAGCTGTGTAGCCTTAAGAAAACCACTTATCAGTCAGGCTAAAAAAGGGGGGAAAGGCTGCTAAGTTTGCTAAGGACAAAAAGATTGGACTTTGGTTCATTGGAAAAAGGTCATGTAGTCTGATGAGTCCAGATACACCTTGTTCCAGAGTGATGGTTGTATCAGGGTAAGAAGAGGGGCAGATGAAGTGATGCATCCATTAGGGTGTGAGACTATTTTAAGGTTTGGCAGTGTATACGGTTAATGTATTATCATCACGGATGTCTCATGTATGGTCCTTCACTCTGTATCTGGATGCTCTTTAGGTAGCTGAAACTTTTCTTATTCTTTTCACTTTTCTTTCAGGTGATTGATGCAGACAGAAGCATAGAAGCAGTACACAATGATATTAAAGTGCTTTCTCAGAACACAATCAACATGTGTGAAAATACGCCGATCGGAGAACTCTGGAAATAACCAGTAAGGAGAAGTCTGCGGAAAAACTGTATTTTTCTAGTGTTACGTTTTTATGAAATAAAGGGGAAAAAAAACAATTTTATGCACAATCACTGTCCTCTTTATTAGGAATGCCTGCAGTCTCATGCAGTTATCCAATCAGCCAGTCATGTGGCAGGAGCAGAATGCATAAAAACACTTTAGGTGTTAATAAAGTGGGCAGTGAATATGGTTTTATTCTTCATTTTAAACTCCTTTACATTTAAGTAAATAAATAGACTTGTGTACAGATACTTTTGAACATTGATAAGTATACTGTTCTACACAAGCTAATCTATTTGGTCTGTAACCTTTACATTTTAGTTTTTAATGACAGTTTGCTACAGACATGAAAGCAGTGTAGGTCACGAGCATACGCTTGAGCAGCCATGCTCCCGATGACTGCCGAAAGTGAGCTATGGCAAATCTGCATTAGTGTAGGCGCATAAAAAGGCACAGTCACTTTATAACAAAAAGTGTTAAGACTCAAAATGGATACACGTTTAGTGTTAATATGAACATACAGAGACTCCTCAAAGCCGGTGATGATCTCTGACTTCAGGAATCAGAATGACGTAGAGAGTAGTCAGTGTAGCAGGAAGCTGAGTTTTATACAGGTGACTCCGCCATCAAATGCCAGGCAGGCCTCATGTCAGTGGTACACCACCTCTCCAGGAGCGTGGCACTGATCTCTGTATACTGAACAATCACTATCTCTTTTTCTCTCAGGCTCATCCTTATAAAGACAGGATCTCAAACTCCTCATCTTCAGAGTCAAAGAAACGCTCGAGACGGTCAGAGTCTGAGAAATCTGCAAAGAATAAATCATCCGTACTCAGAATCACTATAATTGTATTAAAGTGTGAGAACGTATATTTTACTGTTATTAATTTTACATTAATACAACAGGGAAGGCAGCTAGGATACCACAACAACATGGACTCACCAGGAGTGAGATTAATGGCTTCAGTGCTGATTAGATGTGATGGCTGACTGTCTACAAGTTCAAACATGGGAAGACCACCTCTACAGCTCGATAACTGCAGTAGAAAAGTTGCTGATTAACAGAAAGACTCGCACATAACCAATGCTTGGCCTTAACATTGTGTAAGCGTAAACTCACTTTTCGAACTTGCGCACACCAATCATCAAAGTCGTCCTCTGTTTGACAGAAGAAGCCCTGAAACAAGAAATCACTGCTTAGCTCCTTAAACACTGAATATGCTTTTAACGAATTAGTTTGACTGTATATTGTAATGAGCAGGCAATTATTGTATAACGGTTTGCATTCCTGTTCAGGTTTGTGTGCAGTTTAAAAAACATAAAGGGAAGCCTATTGTATAGGGGAAGATTAGAGCACTGGGATTGAGTTACTCACGACAGCTATGGATGGGTCGAGCTCACAGATGTGCATGCGACACGGTGGGTGTTGGCAGTGAAAGCTGTCGTCCTGAATCTCCCCATTTTCACATGGCTCCACAGTCGGCTGAGTTGTATGAGGGTCCAGGTATACAAGCTCTTCACCTATAGAGGGCAGTATGAGTGGGGCACAGCAATAAAGCAAAATGAAAATATTAACATGGCTGGTGGCATGCCTTTTTTTTGGGGGGGGGAGTAAAGTAATATCTGCAAATGTTGAACAAGTGAGTCTAAAGAAAGTGACCATTACATTTTTAAGTCTGCTTAACTTAATGTTTATCATAGTAAAGTTTATAAAATTTATGTCATGGTCAACATTTAATACTTTATTTAGTAAATTTGGTCAAGACATACTACAAAATTCAAATGATGACTTGTTTTGCTATGATGAAGCTGAAATTTCAGGAATCCGAATACTGTGTGTATATATGACAGCTATTATATCTTTGTTACATTATCTGCTGACTATTTAGCAAGGTGTCTAGATTCCCTTCAACTGCATTCCTCTTTCTATAGAGGTGTATTCCTGGTGAATGTTGAAATATGATGATGTAAAGGGATGTCAACCAGCCTGTGATAAAACAGTACTGGACTAAAGAATAATTATGACATTCATAAGCACAGATATGACTATTTAATACTTACCAACAAACCCGATAAAGTAATGGGCACTGTTTGGCTTCCCACCAATCACCCCTAAAGACTGGGGCATCATGAAGCATTGCTGTAGAGGAGAGAAAAACAAGCATACTGACATCTAAACACAATAATTTTGAAACAGAATGGAATAAAGTAGAAAAAAAAAGGTTGAGTGTTTTTTTTTTCACTCATTTACTTTGAGAGTTTCGATGTAGGCTTCGTTGATGTCGCTGAGGCCCAGACGCAGAGGGATGAGCAGCACAAGGGGCTTCCACACAGCTGTGTCTTCCAAAGCCATGGCACATGCCCCCTCCATATACCCGTTCATCTCCACAGGGTCGAAGCACGCTCCCCTCTCAAAGTCCAACCACGGCATACACAACCGCTCTAAAAAGAGTAAACACAATCAGTGAAGTGACCAGTCTCTTGCAAATGATGCCCAAGATAAAACTATCATATTTGAACCTATTTGACAGATTAACTTAATATACCTAAAACTAACTGATGTCTTGCATTGACCCTACATCCCTCAGACTAGGACACTATATATATATATATATATATAGAGAGAGAGATTCTGTATTCCAAAGAATCAAGAACAGTATACAGTATAAACACTTCAACAGGCCAAAAAACTATTTCCAAAAGATAGTGTAATAATAAGAAACCATAAAACAAAAGTAACAATGTTACTTAAATGATTTTTTTTTCGATAAAATTTCATTTAAGTCTATTAAAATGTAGACGATTTGAAAAACTAATTAGACATATGATTGACTAAAATGATGGACTAAAACATGATATAGTACATGTGCTTTGTTTAAAGTGATTTATTCCATGCGTACTCAAACACTGTATGCAGCTCACTAGGTACTAAGTTACTTTAAAAAAAAATGAGGAAATATCATTGAAAATGGCAAATGCATTTTCATTATTTCCTCCTGTCCTTTTTTCCTCAATGTATTTGTAAATCCTCAGGTTTAGGGTGGAGTCACTAAAATTAACAGAGCGACCACACCTTTACTAAGACTGCAGTTGGATTGACAGGCCCAGGTGTCACACCTTTGGGAAGGTGAACTGGAACACTGAATTGCACCAGGCCTTCTAGCCTGACTACAGTGCCTCACCCACACTACTGCTCTTGTGGCTGACAAGTACAAATCATCACAGTCGTGCAAAACTGTCTTGGCAGAAGAGTAGAGGGTATTATAATGAAATGCACTAAATCTGGAATAGGATGTTCCAAAAGCTTGTAGGTGTGACAAGTTTTTTTTGCCATGTAGCTGTATCATCATATACAAGTCTTTGTATATTAAGTATTTAAATTCTTTATGATACAAATGCCAACTCACTGATTTCCTCGATTATCACAGTGTTGTCCATGGCCACATGAACTGCCAATCGGCTCCACGTATCAAACGCTGCTAGCTTCCTATGTGACATAAAACCATCATATTTACTATAGACTGAGCCACATAAACATGCATAGTCTCAATGGAAAACACACTCATCAACTTACTCATCAACTTACTTGAGTACCTGTGCCACTGTATTCGGGCCGTACCACTGGCCTATGGATTTGCCCTCTCCCACTCCCATCTGAGCTAAAAGAAAGAGAGAAATATCAAACACTACATCTGATTTATAAACACTGCTCATATTGGAATTACATAACGCAACATGCGAGCCAGGCCTTCTGGTCCAACATCAGTGTCTGACCTCATAAATGCTCTACAGAATGGAGGGGCACGAATTCCCACAGAAACACTCCAAAATCTTTTGGACTGCCTTCCAAGAAAAGTGGAAGTTGTTATAGCTGCTAAAGGGGAACCAACTCCATATGGAAGTATACTGTATGTATTTGGATATATTGTCATTGTGGGATTGGCCAAATACTTTTGTCCATATAGTGTACAATGTATACAGGACTGACTTACCTATCTGGTGAATAGAGTAGTAGCTGTCCTTCTTGTCTATAAAAGCATTGAGGATGCTTGTATATTCTTCCCTTGGCTGCTGACCTCGTACCCATCTCCACTCTAAAAAAGACATCAGAGCATAACTTTATCGTTAGTGTATGAGCTATAAAAGAATGCAATGTGAAAGACAGCCATACCACGACCCAAGTGTCTGCGAAGTAAAGCTTCAGCAAGAATCATCTGTCCACATCGCAGCATGCATCCCCAGCCTGTGTCTGACGTAGGCCCTGTCCCTCCTGTAACAGCAGGACGGCTTTGACTTCACCACAATATTCATGCACATCAATCATTGCTAAAACGTACACAACTACAGTACATAGTTGTCAGTGTGTCCCAGATCGTCACAAAACTCACCAATAGCCTGGAAATTCTTTCTGTAGGTGAACCACAAGCGTGAAGTAATGTCTGACAGAATCTCATCCTTCTCTGTGAAATGACGAAGAAACGGATTAAACAAAATGCTTCAGCACATTGACACGTAGTCTAATTCCACAGTGTCTTCGTTAGTTACCCGTCAGAGCATTGGACTGTTTGCCTAGGATCCAGACAGGGTCAGAGGTCTCTGGGAAATCCTCAAACTCCCCAAATCGCAGTGTGTCGTATGTAAGTGTAGCTGTTTGGAGAGCAATAAATTAGAAAGTGTAAAAGCATTCTGATGGAAAGAGGAAGGATT
The DNA here is from genome assembly GCA_028565755.1 of Dinotopterus cunningtoni. Lineage (NCBI taxonomy): Eukaryota > Metazoa > Chordata > Actinopteri > Siluriformes > Clariidae > Dinotopterus > Dinotopterus cunningtoni. The sequence continues at coordinate 15,645,912 of JAOTRS010000016.1, forward strand.
TTAATGGAGTCCTAATGAAGCTGTGTTATCAAATAAGCTGTAATAAATTATGTATTACCCTGATGACATCTAATAGTTGGTAAAGATCTGCTCTATAGTGATGCAATACCATGACACAATCAGGACGACATGAGCTTTAAGGCATTATTTCTTATCAGAAATCCTTAGTGAAGTCCATCACATCCCTTCATATGGACGTCTGGAGTCTTAACTGCTTTCAATTGTAGCCTGTATCCCTTGTCAAGCAATACACTGGCTAAAAAACACATGATTTTGTGCCCTATGTAGTGAACTTTTATGGATCATGGAGCCCTTTAAGAGTGATCCCTCCCCGTCAGTGCCACATCAGATGTTTTGCAGTGAAAACCGACTATTATCTGCGGTCTAACTGTCATCTCTCTGTGACTGGAAATTGTCTACAACATCAAATTTAATGCTCCCAATCTTGACATCCATTCCAACATATGCGGAAAAGCTAGTTATTATTCACAGCGCATTGTTTACTGTTGATCTGATTAAACGGTGATAAAGTTTCACAAAATTGCAGAGTAATAGTGTTATCTTAACAGCCTTACCCGCATCCATCCCGTCAGTTGTGATTCACCCTACCTTGTTGACTTGAATCTGAGTGACACTAAAACCGCCAAATAGAAATCTTCATTTGGGGGAAAGTCACTTGTGACAGCCAATCAAATCATGCATGTGGGCGGAACACGCCTTTTAAGGTAATGAGTTGGTGACGTAAGTTCCAGCCTAACCCGGAAGCTACTAGTGCATGATAACTGTATATGTAATAGGAAGAAGATGACACAAACAAACAAGCTGAAACCTGTTTAGTTCGTCTTTAATAAGGATTCACGACATTATTTGCGGATATATACTACATTACAGAGAAATTTAAGAAACTAAAAATGTTGAAGTGTATATTATTAATCTCTGTTCTGTTATCAGTACTAATTTAAACGCATTTGTTTAGCTTATTCCATCGGTATATATACATGAATAAAATGTAAAATAAAGGTTCCATTCATTTTAATTAAACAGTAAATGTGTTTTCATAAAAAAAAAAAAGTTTGCTCCAAATATATGACTAAATGACACACCTAAGGAACTCTATAAATAAATTAAAACGATTTGTCATTCTTGAAAAACTGTTCCCGTTCTTTGGATACCCTGCAAGTTTATTAATGACACGTCGACAGTTGCAGTTATATAATTATTGACCACTAGATGGCGGTATAATACGATTTTTTTCAAGTCTATTGTGCCGTAATAAAGTTAGAAAATAAGTGTGTATATATGTGTGTGTGTGTGTGTGTGTGTGTGGAAACAAGATCGTTATTTAATGGATAATAAAGTTGTTGTTGGTCTTTCGGCTGCTCCTGGCAAGGGGTCGCCACACACATGCTTGGCACAGGTTTTATGCTGGATGCCCTTCCTGACGAAACCCTCCAATATGTTTATGCCATGTCCATGTCATGTGGCAACCCTTACAACATTAGTGCATCATGCAGTGTGAATGTGGTGGCTCATGTTTTTTTAGTTAAATAATGATGGTGAAAACCAAATTGCTAAAATAAACCAAATTTACAATGATTATGATTTTAATGGGACCCCCATATGATCCCCATAATTGACACTATATAGTCACTAGCACAGTTTCCCTAATAACCAAAATGATTTGGAGCGGCACGGTGGTGTAGTGGTTAGCACGGTCGCAGGCTCGATTCTCGTCTCTGTGTACATGGAGTTTGCATGTTGTCCCTGTGCTTGGTGGGTTCCCTCCAGGTACTCCGGTTTCCTCCCACAGTCCAAAGATATGCAGGTTAGGCTAATTGGTGTTTCCGTAGTGTGTGTGTGTATGTGTATGTGTGCGTGTGTGCCCTGTGATGGATTGGCACCTTGTCCCTGTCCAGGGTCTACCCTACCTCATGCCCTAAGCCTCCTGGGATAGACTCCAGGTCCCCGTGACCCAGAATACAGAATAAAACGGTATAGAAGATGAATGACTGAGTGATTTGGAGTATATCCCATAAGGCCTGTCCTAGTATTACAGTGGACCCACTAATAGGGGTTATTCCAAAGTCACACACACAGTTGTATTTAAAGTTGTTTTGCATGATCTGTAATAAAGGCCCAGCCGAATAGCGGTTGGCACTGTGGCCTCACACCTCTTGGGTCAAGGGTTCAAGTTCCGCCTTCAAGATTGTGTGTGAGGAGTTTGCATGTTCTTCCTGTGCTTGGTAGAATTTCTCCCACAGTTAAAAAATGGCACTAGAGTGTGAGTGTGTGCATGCTTGTGTGCACTGCCTAGTGCCCGGGTCTGCTGGGATGGGCTCCAGGCCCCCTCTGACCCCTGTATAGGATAAGGGGTATAAAAAATGAGTGAGTGGGATGAATGAGAGTGCATAATCTAAAAAAAAATCTTTAGATTTTTGGACATTGTGATTCATTTAAATTTGACAAATTATTGACTGTTTTTTTTACAGTCCTTACAGGATATTAAGATATTATAAGGTCTTAAAGCACCTAATATGTACTGACATGCACTGTAGTCTGGGTTGTTTTTCATGTCGTCACATACAAAGCGATAATTTCAGGCCAGTAGGTGGCGGTATTGCACCAACCGCCCATAAACTCAACAGTAGCAGAAGTAGCGATACTCTAATGTTTGCGGAAGATGATGACGGGCTTCTGTTGTCTACAAAATCTATAGCATGTTTTTGAGGAATTTGCCATTTTAAAGTATTTACATTTGAAACGTTACCTAAACAAATTAAAAAGCGTGAATCGAGAACTGACCCATCGATTCAATTAATCGAATCCATCAACAAAAGATCGATTATATTGCATAATCGATTAAATCACACAGCTGTAGTCTGTTTTCAGTACAAATCACTTTATATATCTAAATACACTGCACACAGGCTCTTGTTTTTTTTTTTTTAATGCAAATGTTAACCATGTAAACTGTAACCATATTAAATTAGTATTACATTAGTGGCTTAGTGGTTAGCACTGTTGCCTTGTGCCTCCGGGGTCCTGCCTCAGGTCTGTGTGCCTTTTTTCAGGTTCTGCCTGTGCATGGTGGGTTTCTTCCCATAGTTCAAAGACCTGCAGATTTGGCTAAATGGTGTTCCCAAATTGCATGTAGAGTGGGAATCAGCATGAGTGTGTGCATGTGTGTGGATTGGCACCCCATCCAGGGTGTACCCCACTTCGTGCCCTAAGTCTCTTGGGATAGGCCCCCTGTGACCCTACATACAGGATAAAGTGGTATCGACCGTGAGTGAGTTAGTGGCTGACTGTACTGTACCAGTACATTTGCATTTATATTCACATTTGTTTGGCAGACTTTATCTAAAGTGACTTACAAATGAAGCTGGACACAATTCAAGCATGCAGCTGCTAACAGTCAATTGTAATAAATGATGCAGACACTTTGTCTTATTAGGGCTTATTATTATTATTATTATTATTATTATTATTAATAATAATAATAATAATAATAATACTTAAGTTTTACTACACTTTTTTAGAACCTGATCATTATTCTCAGAAAGTTTGTGTTTTCCCATGCCAGTTCTAGAAACATAGTCCAGGACCAAACGCAAACCCAGATAGCAGACGACTCTGATCCACATTACATCCACCTTCTGCTCACTCACTTAATCTCATTAATTGTCTATAACGCTTTATCCTGTGTACAAGGTTGCAAGGGTGCCTGGAGCCTATCCCAGCAGATTTAGGGCACAAGGCGGGGTACACCCTGGACAGGGTGCCAATCCATCGCAGGGCACACACATACGAACACACTCACATGCTCATTCACACACACTACAGGCAAATTGGGAATGGCAGTTAGGCTACTCTGCAAGTTTTTGGACTGTGTCAAGGAAAGCGGTGTACCCAGAGGAAACCCACCAAGGACATGGAGAACATGCAAACTCCATGACCTGAGGTAGGAATCAAACTCGGACCCTGGAGGTGCAAAGCAGCAGTACTAACCACTAAGCCACCATGCTGCCTGAATGCTGTCTAAATAAAATATAATTGTGCCATAATAAAACTCACAGCTGTCATGAGTCAGATAGCAGGGGATTGAAGACACGGGTGGCACAGTGGCTTAGTACAGTAGTTAGCAAGGTACCTCCAGGGTCTGGGTTCGATTCCTACCTCAGGGTCTGTGTGCATGAAGTTGCAGCCTTTTGCCATTAAATAATTTCCCAAGGTCCATATTGCAATTTAGATTTTTGTGTGATTAATTATGCAGCGCTATTTACATGTTTCCCTAAAATCTTGGCATTGGACAAATTTCAGTGAATTTTAATTAGCTTATTATTGTGAAATTAATACGCAACTCCAATAACGGGAAAACTCGACCCATTCCTCCATTTACTAGCATTTATTTTGCAGTTAGTGTGGCTTGGAAATCCACACACAATAGCAATACATTATTCCTCAAAAAGGAAAATTTAAATATATAAAACAGAAGAAAAAAAAAGTTTATCATCAGTTGCGATTGAATAATGCAGTCAACGTTCATAGAGCAACTTTTATATTACAGCACAGGCAGAGTTATAATGACAAACAGAAACACCAGATGCACCTTAGCCTTATTGGAAGCTTTGGACAAAGTGTTTTTATAAGGTTTTTAGAGTCAACTGAAGGATTCAGATAGACAATGTTTTGTTCTGTTTGAAGTAGAAAAGAAATAAAAAAGCAGGGCTGTTTACTTCTTTTAGGCTTTTAAAGTCTTTCTGGTCAGCATAACTCAACTATTTAGGGAAAAAAAAACACCAGGTTTTCTATCTTGCCAAAGTTGTTTCATCACACTAGATATATTTGTAGGTGTCATTTCAATAAAGTGTATAAAAAACACACCAAAAAAAACAGTGCAGTCCACTAAAAACATGGATAAACTAACAAAAGCCTGTGTGTGATAGTGCACTTAAGACAGTATGGCTTAACGGAACACACTGCTGACACAAACTTCGCACTTCCTGTCTCTGATGGGGAAATATCCTGCAGTTTGTCTTCTCTGATAGATGTCCATCAGATACACCATAAGTGCCGTGTGAGTATCATCACTCTCACCTCCCAGTTCACTTAAAGTCTCTTGATGCCAATCCATGAATACATCAAGGAACAGCTTAGAAACACACAAATATCCATTGAAGGCACAGTGCAACTTTGCTGCATGTGTAAACACACCAAGAGCAGTAACAGGTCAAAGCGGTGAAATGGCAGCTCTCTCCACAAAAGAAAACAAAACAAAAAATGTTCATTGTCTTTCTGTTATGCCTTCACTTCTCCCTCAGCAGGTAGAAGACCATGGCCTTCAGGTAGTGTGCACACGTACAGGCTGCGGCCACCAGCCAGTGGGAATGGAAGCTAGGGTCCGTGTTCACGACACATTTTGTAATGTCAGCCTGTGAAAGAGGAACAAACAAAATGATGCATCAGTACAAACAGCAGCCGGTTGCATGAGTACACTGTAAGCCCTACTATAGACTAGTTTTAATATTTATTTAATGTGGAAGGGATGTTTGTAGTCCATGACCGCAGAACGTGCGTGTGTGTGTGTGTGTGTGTGTGTGTGTGTGTGTGTGTGTGTGTGTGTGTGTGTGTGTGTGTGTGTGTGTGT
>JAOTRS010000016.1:15725097-15740154 GCA_028565755.1 Dinotopterus cunningtoni
AACTAGACCAGCAGAGTTTAGGGGCCGGTTCGGTGCTTATTTTAGGGCACCGGCACCAATTTTTTTCTGTGGAAAAGTGTGGCACTGGTTCCAAAATTGGGAACCGGCACGGGAACCAGAGCAGTGGAAAAGGGGTACCTGTGCACCCGAATGCTCAGCACTCCAGACATTGGTGGTATTTGAGGTACTTGCCGTTTCGTTATAATAGTACACTCTAAACTATTCACACATTGGCATCCCGTATGATAGGACTACAATTATTTGCTAAGTTTGTTTAGAAATAATAATTATGGCAGAGAAACATGCGGATCAGTTAAAATCTTGATCTTGAACTAACGCTATAAGAAATGGGCCATTTAACTTCTAATCTCTCTATTTTTTTTTCTCATAGTCCCTCTGTACTATACTGAAAATCACTTTTAGTTCACAATGTTTACAATATTTACGTTAAATGTTAAACTCTTGTATCAAAAGTTAGTTTGTATTTCTTGAAGATTGACACAGACCATACATGGTTCTCAAAATTTACATCACAGGTAAGAAGGTACATTAAAATGAAGAGAAAAAATTAAGTCACTATAACAAATAAAATGTGTTGCATAAACATTTATATAATTGTACATAGATAAGGCTGATCCTATGTACGTGCCCATCTTTGTCAGATACTAATGAATATTAATGAGTATACAAATGCAAATGTCATGTGACAAGATGTCAAAACAAACAAGATAACGGAAACCTAAACAAGTGAAGGTTTTTCTTGGCATATTCTGTAAAAAGCTGTTTTTGCGAGTTGGCTCTATGTCCGTATATATGATTATATAAAATAATATATATATTTTTTTAATGCATGGATGTGCCAGCATGGTCGCTTAGTGGTTAGCACTGTCGCCTTTTACCTCCAGGGTTCGGGTTCGAGTTTGCGTGTACTTCACGTGCTTGGTAGGTTTCCTCCGGGTACTCTGGTTTCTTCCCACAGTCCAAAGACAGGCAGACTAGACTAACTGGTGTTCCCAAATTGCCCATAGTGTGTAAGTGTGTGCGTGCCCTGCGATGGATTGGCACTCTGTCCAGTATGTACCCTGCCTGGTGCCCTGAGTCTCCTGGGATAGGTTCCAGGCTCCTCGTGACCCTGAATACAGGATAAAATCGGTATAGACGATAAGTAAGTGAGGGAGTGAGATAGATGTGCAAGGCCAAGACAATAACGGTACCATGAATATTATGAAAATACTTCTTATTTATTGTGTAAAGTTGCATGTGTTATATAATCTGAATTAATCAACAAACTGATTAAAGAAGACTGGCTTGGTCTTGAGCTGCACTCTGGGCTGTTTTCAGGTTGTGGTGGAAAAAGGGAAACTAAAATTCACAGTCATTGTGGAAAATAAACAGCATCCTCTTCATGGTGTATGGATTACACAGCAAAGCTTCTTTAAATAGTAGAAAAAAGTTCTAGTTAAAAGGTGTGATACAAGTTGATGTTCGTACCAACACTGAGCCGGTCTTCGGATAAACTCACTGGAAGACCGTTGAACTTTTCCATCTTCCAATATTCAAATCCATGTGCACTGCAATTTGACTCCTATTTTCCCGTTTACTTCCTTTTCTCTTATTCTCTCTGTACTATACTGTATGTCCCTGTTCATATTGTTACAATATTTAAAGCGCTTAGACTTTTTACAGCGTTTAGACTGTTTACCGCGTTTAGACTGCATTGCCACTTTAATTTGACTCAAAAAAAAACAAAAACAAAAAACCCCGTTGCCACTTTCCCTGGATTAAAACCACATACCGAGTCAACATACAGCACAACCATAGAAAGATACACTCTAGAGAACTAGAGTTGTATTTGCATGTACTGTACATGTATTTGCTAGCAGAAATAAAGTGTGTATTTAGGTCAATTTTACAGGTCAGGTAACAATTATAAGTTTTTTTGGGGGGATTTTTTCTCGATTTTTTTTTCCTCCCTAATTTAGTCGTGTCCAATTCCTCCCAGTCACTAGGGGGCTCCCACATTAAGGCTACTACCACTCAGTCGAAGACTATCATGTGTTTCCTCCGAACCACGTGACGCCAGCCAACCGCATCTTTTCGAACTGCTCGCTCACGCACTGTTGGGGTGCGGCGTAACACACTCGGAGGACAGCGCTATCCGCTTCTTCCGTGTGCGTAACCTCACAGATGCCCCTAATTGGCTGTAGAGCTGTCATTTCATTAATGTGGGAGAGAGCTCGGCCAATCAGCTCTCTCTAGACCTCCGGCTGCGAGAGGTTACAGCATCACCCGGGAATCGAACCAGTGATCTCCGGGTGATAGGGCGACCACTTTACCACTGCGTTATAAGTTTTGTATTGTTTCCAAACACCATCATACACCAAAAGCTAGTACATGATGTTTAGATGGCCAGTTTCACATTAGGAACAACTGATTGCTCCTTCCATTCCCAGCCATGCGTGCTGGTGTGCACCTACATGGTGTGTGAGCCTCCGTCAAACACAAGAGAAAAAGATAACAAGGAAGTTAACTCCACGCTAATCGTGTAAATATTTATATTTTGGGGAAAATGTCAAGCATGACGCTCTCACCTGCCTTCCTACATTATCAGCTATGTGAAAACGCCCTAAAAACAAAGATCTGAGTAATGTAGTGGAGCATAGTGTTGTGTAGCGTAGCAAAGAGGAATATGATTTGAACCCCCCAAAACATGTCTTCTGACCTCTGTAAGAATTTATACGTAATTAAGTCTAAAAATTAGTATACTGTATAATAGTGTAAATCATTTATGCAAACACAGTCAACATCAAGATTTAATGTTTAAGCCAATTTTCATTATTTTCCAAGAAATTAAATTAAAACCATAACATTTTTAAAAATATATAACAGCCTCTAAAAAACAATAATTACCAAAAAGTGTAATGCGACAAGCTGTGCTTCAATGTTAAAAAGCAGAGGCTGTCTGGTCTCCTTTCCCCCCTGACACTTGACACATGCCACGCATCATCAGGAAAGCACGTCCATACTTAATGGGCCTGTTTCAAACAAAATAAACAGATTTGTCCTTTATGTACTCTATAGATTAGATTAGTGTTTTTCTGTTTAATAGACAAACACAAAGCCAGGGGACAGAAAACTGCTCTTCTTTCAACTCTTGTGCCAGAACAAGCATCAGACGCTGTGGTTTGTATCCAGTTTTACTTTGACACCCACAAAGAACAAAACTGATGATTCAATTACAAGTGTACTCTCCAAATACAGATCAGATTCCTCCGACAGCACAAGTTACAAATGAACATTAATCGCAGCATTCTTGCAAATCATCTGTTCATTAATAACAAAAGATGAAAGGCTGACGGAAAACTGGGACTTGGATTAACGCTTGGCTTCCACACTGTCTGACTGAAACTCCTGCCAGTTGCTTTGTACATAAAAATGCCTGGGAGCATTCAGACACAGGGAGGATAGTCACACGTGTAGCAGCGTGTATTAATAACCCATTGCATGGTGTCATTAGGGAGATAAAGAGTATTGCCTCCTCTTCTTTCTCTTCCTCACTCATAACTTCCTTCTCTCTCTCACTCTCTCTCTGGACATGCATAAACACACTCGCAGCAGTGTTTTGGCAAAACTCTTACTCTAAGCACACATTCTTTTAATTTAGGTTAGAGGTCCCCTTCAAAACACACGACGCTCACAAAATTGCAATGGCAATTTTCCTGTCCACAAAACAGGCCCCCTCCCCAGTAAGCTGCAGCAGCCTCACACTTTTCTGCAGGGGTTTAGCATAGCGCACGGCTGGCTGGTTGGCTGGCTGGACGCATGCATTCATGACATTCCTTGCGAATTTCAAAGGTTCGGTTCAACTGGGTGCCTTTGTGCAAGGCTCAGAGACAACATATGGCAGTGAAGATTAGGGATAACCGTCAACTCTGCTGAGAATGCTGCCATCACCACTATTGTTATGGATAATTAAAGAGATTTAGGTCACAGGTTTACACATACCTTATGTCCTGGATTATAATATGAGGCTTCCGTATGCAAGAGGTGCTTTGACTTGCTAACATTCTTTTGTCTATTAGCTAGTAAAACCAGTGGCACAATTCTCACCTCATTTTACAGTTTTTTTTCCCCTTTATAATATAGCTCCTACACAGAGAAACAGAGTGACTATGGGTCTCTAAAATGTACCAAAAACAAATGAAAACTAAAATCTAGGTAGTAAACAACTGCATCTTTCAACTGGATATTAAAAACCACTCCGGTAGCCCATCTTTCTTTTCTCACAGCCTCTATTGCCAGCTAGCAGTGCCACCCTGATATAATCACTGATTAATTGATGTCACTTTCAGACAATAAGGCAATCCATGGTATTTATTTAAAAGCCTCATAAAGATTGATCAAAATTTTATAAGAACTTTGTGTTCGTGCCACAGGCACAGCTGTTCTACAACTCTGGGTTGTCTTTCTTTCTGCTCTGCATGTGTTTAATTGTAAAGTGAATTTGAAAAAAGTTTATTGAAGCATTATAATTAGATGTTTAATAGACCAGAGTTGATTTATGATCTTTGCGGATCTCACCCCATGCTTAAGCATGCATGTGAACCACAGATTAATTATCACGGTGTGAAATGGGGTTATATTTGCGCAGATTTCCTAAGCAAAACTTCATCATTTCTGAACCTGCCCAAATTATGTTTTCGCTTGTTTAAACCAACTCTCTCACACTCAAGAAACATTTTAAAGTCAAAGATGATAAAAAGTAGTCCAGTTACCAGAAAAACTGCCCAATCTGGAACATTGCTCACGCAACTTTGCACAGCATGACAAGAGAAACTCTGATTCTGTGTTTCTTTTCAGAATGTCAGTATGTTGTTGTTATTTTTAACAACAGTGAACAAAAAATACCTTGTGTTTACTTTATTAAAAAAAAGTAAAACAAACAAAAATAAAAGCTCATCTCATCATGGCTCATTTTAAACTTGTAGCAATGAACAATAATAATTAAGCAATAAATATTTTTTATTATAAAAAAAATATTTTATTATTATTTATTTTAAATATTGTATATCCTGACTGTTGTTTTAATTTAAGACAATGAAGTTCATATTGTACTCCTTTTTTTAATCCAAAAAATCTTTCAATTCCAAACAGGGAGTTTTGTGATCCGTCGCACGCCTAGTTATAATAAACATGCAAAAATTGAGTTTGTACACAAAGTGTACTTTGTTTCGTTAGTATACTATAGTTGATGACCTACAGTAATAATGATGCAGATTTTTTTAAAATAATTTAGTAGTTCAGATTTGTGTGTTAGTGACTCCTACACAAGCACATAGAGGTGCTGTGATAGTGTGAAATAAATAAACGCTGTTCTTTGGAATTTTTATTAAAATATTGTCATAAGAAAATTCTTAACTGCCCACCCTTAGTCCACAGATCTGATTCCTATAAGGGATGCACAAATCATGGTGAAATGCTAGTTTCCGACAGATAGATTAACCAACTGTTAGTATAACTGGACGCAGAAACAAGTGAACATTTTCCCCAAGCGCAGGGTGGACAGGAAGCCCATGTTGTTATTGCTGCTTCCTCATCACTTCCTATTAGTTTAGTGAATAAAGTCTCATGCAGGGACAAGTGAGCAGAATTACCAAGTAAACAGCAATTAACATCACAAGTAGATTACATTAGGATTCAGGTGCTCACTATGCATTATTTCAGGAAAAGGCTTAAATAGGCAGACAAACCATGAGCATCTGTGAGCACACAGAGTAATGTTGTGTCTGCCTTGTAATTTGAAGGTTGACTGACTAAAGTTTTCATTCCACATGTTCAATGAAGGGCTGACTGTGATTAGTGATTGATATTTTCCTTCGCAAACACGAATGGTGAACTGTATGGTGCACATTTTATATTTAATAAGTGACCATGCCTGTTCATTAATCTGAAACCAATATTTGCAAACAGCATTGCTCATATAAAAAAGCGCTGCTGATTTGATGCCACTCCATAAAAGGGAAAAGAAAAGTTTTAAAGTACAATTTTACTTGGAGCAGGTTTTTTCTTTGGCGTTTACAGGTTGGAAGTTATGAACTGAATGCCTCAAAAATGCCTGAGCAAAGGGCTGTACAATACAAACCCAAAAACTATGTCACTGTTCCCTAAGTCTGATTTTAACGTAGAGCATGACACACATTTATCTTTTGTCTTTCATAGACAAAATATATTTGCTTTGTTGGACTGTGTGTGGACAGTGCAATTTATCTAAACACAAAAAACTAATAGAGTCCGTGAAATTGGTGAGAATTATCTTGGCAGACACAACCATAAAATATTCTGACAGCCGTCTGCAATTTTATCACAGCAAGAGCCGCTACTGTGGATAATTATCAGTCAATAATTATCAATAGAGTGGCAAAAACTACTGCCAGGCAAACAGTATGGAAAAGACCAGAAACAAATTGGCACATTTGAAACCAGGCTTGAGCTACAAATGCTAAGTTTAGGCAGCGAGGCAAATTACAAGCCAGCTGACCAAGAGAGGGAGGGAGCAAAATTGTGGTTTTCCGGGTCAGCAGTGGTTACTGCCAGAGTTAGAGCATTGGCATGCCCTGCCCATCACATCAACCTTTTAAAACACATTCATCACTTCCACTAGACGCTTAGTCTTATTCAAAAGTTACTACAACCATCCGTGTCGTTTCTATACATATGGCTATACATATCTTTTTTGTATCTGCAAAGAGCTTTAATGTGCATGGTAGATTTAAGAAGTTAGCTAATGACAAAAATGTGAAGATATAAAGTATATATAATTTAGTTTTTTGACCTTTTACCTAAAATCTGTGAAACGCTAAAAAGAAAAAAGGAGAAAGACTATAAACAATAAAAAAAAAGCTGAGGAAATTCATAAAGAACATAAACAGCCACTAAAACATCAAAAAAGATTCACATGTTTAAAGAGACCACATTTCAAACTATTTAAGATGAAGTATAATCTGAGGGAAATAAATGATCTCCTGTTTAATGAAGGTAAATAAAATTCTCTTATAAATTGGTCCGGGAAGCCGAGTCAAAAATAGATGCAAGATAGTAGGATTTCAGAGCACAGATGTTCTAAAATCACGTTCCATCTTGGAAACAGATGCTGAAATTGTGACATCAAACTGGCATCACATCACACACGAACACATGCACACGTTCTTCTCGCACAGGACTCATGAGTGGGGCCAAGTAAACTGGGGTGGAGTGCCGACATCAATTCTTGGTATGAAAAACATATACTATGTGGCCGAAAGTATGTGGACATCCAACCAACACGCTCACGTGGAAGACTTCCTTAAACTGTAGCCACAAACTGGAAACGCACAACTGAATAAGAGGTTATTGTATCCTGTAGCATTTACAATTTTTCCTTACTGGAAGGAAGGGGACCAAACCAGTTATGGAACAACCTTTTTTTCAGGGACAACAGCCACTACCTGAAAAGGATTTAACATACATGGGGGCCTGAGGTAATTTACTAGTTTCTAAGCATGCCTCTGCAATTTTATTTAATTTCTGACCTTGCAATCGGGGGAGGGGCTTGTAGGACAACTTTCACGCACGCACGAGCGCGCACACGTACTAACGTACTGGCAATGACTCCTGTCTGGCTTACGGATTACATAGATTGTCTGAATAACTGATTACATTTTTGAAAAAAATACAAAATAACTGAGTACTTAAATGGAAGACCTAACGCATTAGATTACTCGTTACATCAAAAAAGGAATCCACCCAACACTGGCCATAATGTATGTTTATGTAAGAAGCAAATGCTGTTAACGGACGCTATAGGTCAATCTACCTACAGTTTTTCCAACAAACTCAGAGATCATATGACAATTTTAATCCTGTTTGGATACCCATATTTTTGATGCTACTTGCCTTACTTAGGCCTTGTTCACACAGGTGTTAAAATCGAGTGTTTTTCTGGCGTTTGTAGCGTCCGGTGAGCGCGGATCAAGCGCCGATGATTTTTTACACATAGGAGTCAATGAGAGTGTTCACACGGGCTTAGGTGACGTGCGTTTGTCCCGCTGCGCGTTTATTCGGCGTCCAAAAAAACGTTGCATGCAGCTTTTTCTTGACGTTCAAATCCCAACGAACGCAAGGAAACCGCTTCTAGTGCGTTTTCTTCGCGTTCATTTTACGCTTCGGAGGACAGGATATATCCCATGATCCTGCATTCTATACATAGGGAAATGCGGGAAAAAAGCTATTTTTCTCTCCCTACGTCGCCGTATTACGATAATTTTTAAAACAAGAAGATTAATGTCTAATATAGCAAAATGGTCCATATTAAAAGAAGGCACCTCAAATAAATGACAAGGGCTTTCATATCCAGTTCCCGACACTGCCTCCACAGGTTAACACACAAACTACAATTTGGGCTGCAGGCTGGCGTTAGACAAGGCCAAACGAACGCCAGTGTAGAAGTCAATCGAGCGCCACTACAAAACGCAACATAAACGTCTAGAACGTTCAGAGCGCGTTCGTTTATCGAAAAATTTACCGCCCGTGCGAACAAGGCCTTAGAATCACAGTGTGCATATCAGTGACCCTCCTCCACATTTGAAACACTGTCCAAGTCATGAAAAAAAAATTGATGTTTTTTGTATAATTTGTGATTTATTGAATTTTTAAGCTATTGCCTCACTTCAAAGTAAAATAAGGTTCTCTTATCTCTCTCTACTCCAGTACCTCTTCAACTACTTGGAAGAGGTACTGGTTGTCATTTTGGGAACAGAGTGTAATCACATAACCAAATGTGAAGCATCCAGGTTTGTAACAATCAAAACTGACTAGAAACTCACTCCTCCTGTTTTGGTTTTATTGCTAAATGTAATCACCAAGATGATGTGTTAGAAATCATAAAAATAATAAATAAATAAATAAAATGCACCTGAATATTGTTAATTCCACAATGCAGAAACTGAGGTTGATGAAGACATGGTTTGCCTTTGAGTCTGTAAGGACTTGAGTGGCCTGGATAAAGCCCTTACCCAATTCATACTGAACACCAGGCCAGGGCTTCTTGTCTAACATCAGCATCCAACATGAGCACCCAATAGCAGTTCCCAAAATCTTGTGCTCTTGTAAAAAGATTTACCACATTAACAATTAGCATTATAGGACAACCGGACAGATATTTTAGCACATTTCAGACCATTGTCCTGTTCTGCGGAAGGAGCAAATAATGACAGCTACTTAACATTGCAGTGCGAAATCCAACCCACATAAAAAGGGCCTCCTTGCACCTCCCCTGAATCCAACACCACACTCCCTTTCCCTGCAGAGTTCAAAGGTACAGGCACAAAGTTTTATCTGATTTAACCAAACTACATAAGCTATGGTCTTCCACTGTGTTCTTTTTCTGCCACAGGAAACTTAACATGCGGCATCTCTAGTAAGTTTAATTATCAAAACATGCTTAACCCATCTCAAATTTACAATAATTTATCCATAATCCAACCTGTTTTTTGGCTTTTGATTTGAAACATTCTTTATTTGGCTTTCACTCACATTATTATTTTTTATATAAATTGTTGTTTTTCCCCCAATTAAACCACATGGTTTTATTACCCATATCTTTTATTTTATTTCCAACATTTCATCCCAAATTTTTAATCATCATCATCATCATCATCATCATCATTGTTACCGTTAATCCACTGCAATTATTTTGGCTGAATGTTGGGAAAGAATTAGTGGTTTAAAGCCTTGTAGCCAAATCCAACACCGCACCAAAAAAAAAAAAAAAAAAAAGGAAATCTGACCCTAAACTCTAACATCAGGATGGCAAGCAACCCAAGCTGATGTTGAAACATTTAAGAGATGTTTTTCCAGAGTTTTTCCTCAGCTGGAAGGTTACAGCACGCTACACTGGAGAGTTTCATGACTCATAAAGCCGCTTCAGGCCAGGAGTCTAGCATGTGCGGGACACCGTGCAGGACAGGCCTGAAATTATCTTAAAGAAGGAGCTCAGTGAGGTGGCAGATGTCACACATCACAGCAACCTCAGGATGAATGTACTCCGCCTTACACTCATTCCATGCCTTTATATAATCTGCACAGAAGTGCGAGAGATCATTAGCACATAGATCAATAGAAGAATAGCCGCACAAAAGGTGGTGGAATGAATTTCCCCCGAATGACTGAACAACTAAGTCACCAGTGTTTCTTAAACTAAGACTGAAACACCTAACTAATCTCCTCCATACGCACCTAAATAAGCACCATGTACTGTTTTGTTGCTGTACTCCCTGCTCTCTAACGAGGTTTAAGCTGGATAGTATTCTTAGTCCCTGAACTATTTTACTAGCATGAAGAAGCGTCTTTGATGGAGACCGCAAATGTAAATTATGGACCAGCATGCACATATTCTTTGTGGTTGTTTGAAATTGTTTGTTTTACTAAATATTATGCCTCAGCAACTGTCATACAATTTAAGATACAGCTATCAACAGTGTCACTACATTGCAGTGTTTACAGTTACTTAAGTAGTATAAACTATTGTAGACTCACTAAGTTTGTAGAGAGAATTAAAAGAAAACAAAAAACACACTTTCACTTTCAATACTGGCACAGAAGCATTTGCTGTCCCTGTACACGTATACTGCATAAATAGTTTGCGTAGAAGGCAGATCAACACACCCTGAATGCCATTAGAAAATCAGAGACTCACCTCCAGCTCGTAGAACTCCTGAACATCGTCCAGGCCCTGAACACGGATCTGCAGGCCCTTGCCTTTGCTTCCTGTTACAGACGAGTGTAGACTCTGCCCAGGTTCAAGCGTGCTGATGCCGGGGTTGAATTGAGAGCCAAGGCGCGTGCCTGGTGTCTGCAGCGCCCGGTATGTGCCCTCGATCTCACCCATTGCTGCTCACGGCGCAGCCGGGCTACCTTCTCACTCAGACACCCTGTGAGTGAGCAAAACATGGAATGGACTTAAATAATAAATCCTGAAGAATTCACGTTTCCATGTCTAGCCACTATCTTTGCTGTCCACCCTGATCCCATAATAGCAGCCTACTGATTGATGTATTAGTGCAGCTGTTCTGTTCAAGAAGGCCTGACATCACCTAGTGGAAACACAGCTCACTCTCTGCTGAAAAGTCATCCATCATGCACTGTGACGCACCAGAGAGAGACGGATCCACCTCCAAAACAAACTTGGACTGTATTATTAGCCCATGTTTTTCCTGTCAATCTAAAACACTGTACTCTATGAAACATCTTTATCTGAAACAGCAAATGCATGTTCATTTTTTGAGTGCTGAATTACATCGATCATATTTACACCAGTGTGCCACAAAACAACAAAAAGACATTACGTAGAAGTAGCTTTAACACAAGTAGGTTTAAATCCTGTTACCTGTCTTCATACGGATACTTTAGAAAAACCAAATGAAACAGCACCTCTTGGCTTAGTGGCACGATTTAAAGATTAATCTCTATGATAGATCTAGGACTTGCTGACCTATTAAAAGTTCAACAAACAACGTAGGCCAAAATCCCTTCACAGCACTTGCAAACATAATCTATCCTTTTACCAATACCTTGTATTGCAACATTTTTTGTGGTATGTACTGATGAGGTATCCAAATATGTCACTTCATACAAAATCTTCTGCATTACACACTAGTGATTATAGTAAAAAGATAAATTTTGGCCTGTAGACTAAAGAATCTCCATTTGGTGCTGTGACCTTAGACCCAGAAGTTTAAAGGGATCTGTTTTCTGACATGTGTTTGATCCATTATCCAAAGGCAACAATATAGCCTTTCACTTTTCAGACATCATTGTGTTGTTATGATACTCGATTTAAGCCTTCGGTTGTTTCAGTTTGCATCAATGAGGAACCTGATACTGTTTTTTCCTGGAAACGTGTAAAGTAATTTCAAAGATCAGTGTATCAGTAGACAAAGACTGCATCATCCAATAAAAAAAAAAAAAAACAGAAGTGCGAGATGTCAACAGAACTCATAGTTTTATGATTAAAGCATCCAAAATATGCACCAAAATATTTGTCTCCTTCTTTTCAAATTAGAATGGACCCAGCTTTAACCTTTACCTGTTTTTTCTGGGGTCCCTGAGACCCAAGAGCCTCTTTACCAATTTGATGTTTCACCAGTTATAAAATATAAATTCATGTAAAAAAAACTTTTTGTACATTAAGATTCTGTCTGATGTTGTGGGTAAAGCTGATTCTCTTTTTTTTCTCCCTCACACCTAAAATATTATTTCTTCTGTAATAAGTATTGGAACCTTTGGTATAGTTTAATATTGGAAAGATAAAATGCTTCATTAACGTAATTTAAAATTTTTTTTTAACAAATGCAACACTGAGGTCTATGGGACCCCAAACACCAAGACAGTTAAGGCAATGCCACAAGAGTTAAGAATATTTAGAAATGAAGATTTCAAAGAAACATCTGATTTTTAAAGAGGCGGGATTGTTACACAGTCTTGAGGATGGACAAGAGTTTCAAAACACACATAGCTGTGGGGCTTGAAATACCAATTTCTACAATTAACAGAATTGCAGTTCAAGTTAAAATAGAGGCTAAAACGAGAATGGAGTCACAACCTGGTCAACCTGGGTCTTCAGAAAGACATCGTCTGCTCTTGAAAATTAGCCTCTCTCATAGTATTAGTAAATTGTTATTATTATTATTTTTTTTTAACTACCGGTGTCTGTTGCATGTCTGTGTATGCGCTGCAAACTGATAAAAGAGGAAAGCTATGGGCTAAAGTGGAGGGAGCGTGATAGTATGGGCAGCCAGGAACAAGGAGGTGTTCTGGAATCCTGCTCTGATATTTAGGGATCCTTAAGGAACTGTCAGATTATAACGCACATTTACATTAGAAGCATTTGTCAGATGCCCTTATCCAGAGTGACAACTGAGCAGCCAAGGGTTAACAGCCTTGCTCAAGAGCCCAATAGTGGCAACTTGTTGGTCCAAGGGTTCTGAACCTGGAATCTTTTGATCAGTAGTTCAATGCAACCCAGTACACTGAATATATCAACTCTTTTCTACTGTTACCTGTGCTGTGTAAGTGAACTAGATTCAGTAAAGCCTTAGTGACCTACTGAGAGCACAAATCTGATTTACTCCACACACACACACACACACACACAGAGAGAGAGAGAGAGAGAGAGAAATGGCTACCTCCTCTACACTTTGAAGCTATTATTCTAAAAGCAACATATACCTTTGATGTAAAACACACTCACACAAACTCTCTCACCTGCCGACTGAGTTAAAACTCCCCCACTATGAAGGTTTAAACATTGTTGCAAACGGCAGAAGAAAAAAACGAAACTTCGACCTCCCACTATCACGCGTTTTTAAAGCCCCGAAGAAGGGACAAAAAGTGTTTCTGGGTACCTTTAACAACTTTTAAACTTATCTTAAATAAACCATCTCGTTAAAATGTAAGTTATTCCTTCGCTTGAATCCAACCCAAAAAAAAAACTAAATAGCTCATACCTCGTATTTGTGCGCCGTTTTGTTTTCCTCGCAACTCTTTTTTCAGGAATTACTTGCGACTGGAGCCACAGGCGCGAGCCGCAAACAAAGGCGTCACCTGATTGGAGGAATACCGAAGCGTCCTGATTGGAGGAATCCAGGCGCCACCTGATTGGAGGATGTCGGGCATAATTCAGTTCCTATTGGTTGCCCCTGTCATACAGGTCTCAGTCATTGGTGGTTGATTTTTGCTTGGTTTAGAGCAGTTTGAATCTGTGCCATAATTGGGATTTTCCAATGAAGACACTTTCTTTTAAACTCCGTTGATGTTTTAAACAGGGACAACCTCACCCACTCTGCTGAAAAGAAGAAAACACTGGCTTATACCTATAAAAAATTCTGCTCACCAGAATGAAACCACATAATGTACACTGGTGGCAAACAGGTTGACCAAGTAGGCCAGTTAAGCAGTTCAACAGGTCAAACAGCCTGAGAGAGGGGCCAATGACTGTCAAACCAGAAAAATCAACCAGCACTAACTTGCTTAGAATTCCTTCTGCTCGGTATAGGATAACACCTTAAAGATTATTGGAGGGAAGCTAATAAAGAAATGTCTAATATTTAAATAGATGGTTTAAAAAAGTTTAAAAACAACATAAAAAATGATGCAGCATATCGGTAGCATTGCCACCTCGCAGCTCCAAGTCGATCTGAGCGTCTCCCTGTATTTGTTAATGTTTTCCCCAAGTCCACGTTGTTTTCCTTCGGGTTCTGTGGTTCCACAATAAACATGTCAGTTAAATCGGTTTAGCCAAATTACCCCTACCTGCGGCTGAGTGTGGGAAATTTTATGCATGGCACCCGGAGATAAATTAGAGTCACAGTTAGGTATATTATAATCTTAACTCTAACATTCCAGTATAAACTGTTACCCTCAGTCAATCAATCAAGAAATCAAGAAATCAGTCAGTCAATCAATCAATCAGTCAGTCAGTCAGTCAGTCAATAAATTATACCACAAAGATTAAATTGTGCTGGCATGGTGGTATAATGGTTAGCACTGTGGCCTCACAAGTCCAGGGTGGAGGGTTTCACTTACACCTTTGGGTATTTTTGCGTTGAGTTTGCAAGTTCTCCTCGTGTCTGGTGGGTTTCTCCCTGAGTACTTCGGTTTCCTCTGGTTTCCTCCCACAGTCCAAAGATATGCAGAGTACTCACTGTGTGAGTATGTGTGAGTGTGTGCATGCTTTTGCTCTATGAATTGGGACCCCGTGTGCAGGCTGTATCCCACCTTGCGCCCGAGTCCCCTGGGATAGGCTCCAGACGCCCATGACCTTGTACTGGAGAAGCGGTATAGAGAATGGATGAGAGAGCGAGACAAATTGGCTGATACTGATTGTCTAAAACTGAAAGAGTTTATAATTTGTAATGCATACAGGTATTCTATTCCATAGGAATTTATCGCCGTCACCCTTGGCTTGCTCATCAGAGACATTTCATTCATTCATCTCATTATTATCTAGACACATTTTTCTCA
>JAOTRS010000016.1:15740254-15766816 GCA_028565755.1 Dinotopterus cunningtoni
AGCATTCCTTTACAATGTAGAAAGAAATAAAAATCAGGAACCATCATGGAGTTAGAAAGTGTTCTAAAACTTTTGAAACGGTAGTGTATGTAGCACCTTGGTCCTGGGGGAACGTTGCTTCGTTTCACTGTGTACTGAACTGTATATGGTTGGAATGACAATAAAAGCCTACTTGACTTGACAGTGTTTGTGGTGAATGTTAAGTTCTTTTTTTAAGACTTAGCCCCATCTAGTGGATTCTAGCTTCTGCCTTTGACACAAAACAGAGCGAGATAGAAAACAGCCCTAAAAAGAAAATATTTTTTTTTAAAAAGCAGATGCTTCTGAAAATGCATTGAATGCTTTGTTGATTATTAAAGTTCACCAATATTAGTTTGACCAACATGCAATGGGACATTTACAGTACAAATCAAAGTTTGAACACACATTCTTATTCAATATTTTTTTTTATTTGTATTGTTTTCAACACTGTATATTAGTACTATAGACTTTGAAATTATGACAAAACAAATATGAAATTATGTAGCCAACAAACGTTTGTTAAATAACTCAAAATATGTTTTAGATTTTCATTCTTCAAAGTAGCCACCTTTTATTTAGATTACAGCTTTGCACACTCTTGCCATTCTCTTAGTCAGCCTCATGGCAGGTAGCTAACTAGAATGGTTTTCCAACAATCTTGAAGGAGCTCCCAGTGGTTTTGAGTACTTGTTGGCTGCTTTTCCTTCACTCTCCAGTCCAACTCATCCCAAACCATCTCCACTGTCAGAGTCAAAGTCATATTTATAAAGCACATTTAACACAACACAGTAGACCAACGTGCTGTACAATCCTAAAATATATGCAGTAGCAACTAACAGACCATAAAAACAGACAATAATAAGAAAACAAAATAAAATAAATTCAAAATAAAACAATATATAACAAAACAAAGTCCAAAAATGTGTAAATGCATAAATGTGTGCATACGTGTGTCTTCAATTTTAACTAAGTCACCAACAGCACCACCAGCTATTCAATCCCTCTGCACCCAACAAAGACACAATGGTTAGAAACAAAAATCTCAAATTTGGACTCATCAAACCAAAGGACAGTTTTCCTTGATCCACTGATCTAATGTAAATTCCTTGTGTTTCTTGGCTTAAGCAAGTCTCTTTTGGCAGACTCCTTTGAAGTATGGATGTTGATATATGTCTGCCGCTTGAACTGCATTTGGAGATGAATTCAATATTCTTGAGATTTTTCAGATTCACTGGCCTTCATTTCTTAAAGTAATGATGGACTGTCTTTTCTCTTTACTTAACTGAGTGTTTCTTGCCATAATATGGATTTGTACAGAAGTTTTAGCAGCACTAATAGTGCTATTGACATTGTACCCATCCTTTCCCCTGCACAAGAAAACTGTCTAAAACACAAAGTAAGAAATGTCACAAATAACTCTTGACAAGGTACACCTGTGCCTTGAAAACCATTCCAGGCGATGGCCTTGTGACTCCGATAAGAAAATGCCATGAGTGTACCAAGCTGTTATCCAAGCTAAATGTAGTTACTTTTAATATTTTAAAATCTAACACATATTCTAGGCTCTTTAACACTAATTGGTTTACAACATAATTTTCATTTTCAGTGTTCTTTCATAGTTTGGAAGTCTTCAGTACTAATGTACAATGCTGTGAATAATAAAAGAAAAACCACTGAAAGATAACAAATGTCCAAATATTTGACTGGTAGTGTACATGTCTTGCATAGTATTCACACAACCATACCTAGAATTCTTTTAATTACTGATACAAACCGATGATGAAACAAACTTTATGTGGACTTAATATGTACACGTATTTAGAATGATGTGGTGCGGGGACCTCTGAGACAAGATAGCACCATATGATCTGGGACCAACATGCATTCTGATGTTAAGAAACTTAGTAGTGTGTGCTTATGCTATCAGCAACTAAATTAGAACTTCTATTGGCATGCCAAAGGCCCTTGGTGCATTTAATATACCTCATCACTGACCTCTGAAAGTAACACCTCTAAACTGTCAGTGATTCAGTTCTACCTATTTCAGAAGCTGATTATACCCTTGTCCATGGTTTCTTATGCCTCAATCCATTACTGGGCTACAGTACCTGGCTTTCCATCTTACCCTTTTCTGTGACACAAAACAACTACAGTATAATAATTGACAGCCATCTCACGACCTGCACATTTGAAATAACAGTTTAAACTCTACACATGTTGAATCATTATAAAAAGGCACATTTTGGATTAAGCAAATCTGTTTTTTTTTTGTTTTTTTTGGTTTTGTTTATTTGTTTACTTACTTTGAGCAGTAGCTTAAATCAAGATTAAACATAAACCTGTGACCTGATGAAACTGCCCTGGTCAAATGAGAAGTCTGGGTCACCATCTATTTGCCTGTCACTGATTTACTATTGCATCTACATGTATGTGAAGGAAATCAGTATGATGTTTTCAGGGCCCAAAAAGTAAATTGATTATTACATATACATATACATTATTTACAGTATCCTAGTGGTGTAACATGTTGCTATTAGAAATAATGTATAGTAATTTGTATTACTGACCAGATGATAAATGATACAAAGTAGATACAGATATTCAGATCCTGCTAAAAAATATTTTAAGTCCATTCTGTGCCTTTAAATATGCCACAAGACTTTTAAAACTTGGGAGATATTTTTAAAAAGCAAACATACCAGACTAAATAGGTATTTTAACAAACTACTGGGTAATAGGCACAGTGCTCAGTTTTACAATAATATATTACTGTCCTGTTACTAATAGCTCACTTAGTATCACATAGTTCTCAGTTTATCAGTGTGTAAATTGAATGTGCCTATCAGTGTCGTACATTTGTTCTTCAGAGAAAGGTCACACACATACACAAGTTTAAGGGACTTTGCCCCAAAGCTGGAATAATAGGAGTGATCTTAGTCACATAAACACCTCTAGGCCATAATCATGCACTAATGTTTATTTATTTATTTATCATGCATATTTTAGTTTTGATATGTTGTGGATCATGTACATGATTAAATTGTAAAACTGGGCCAATTTATGTGACTTATGGACAGCCTGGCAATAGGATATCCTAATAGCTGGGCTTACTTTATGTTTTTTTTTACAAAAAAAAAAGGTATAGTGACCTATGTTGATATATTTCCAGGACCAATTTGGTCTTTCTATGTATTACAATATTTTATTACGTGGTTAACACAACAGCATGTCCGAGGCAAGTCAGCGATACTATAAAGTTTTTAAATATTTAGTCCACTGAACAAATGTATCAAATCACAAACATCTCACAATGCAGTCTAACTTTTACAGCACCCCCAAAGTCAATGGCACATCTCTTAAATCAGTGACACATATATTACATAATGTTAATATAATAAATAAGTGGACTTAAAACCATGTGTAATCATTAATATGGTGAGACTTTCTGTGAGGAGGTGTAGTTTCGCATGTTAGAAAGGAGTCTCCAGTGTCAGAAGTGATCCAGTATCTGTAAAGTTTTTAGAAGCCTCCGGACAGATTACCTCCTTGTGGTTTTTCAGTAACATACCTTTCTATTTTTAGCAATATTACTTTCCAGAAAGATGTTAAAGACAGGTTGAGTTCTGGAACAACTGTTTCCAGCTGCTATAATGTAAGTGATGACAGGATGAACTTGTTTCTTGGATATACCACAACACTGAAGATAACTGTAAACCAAAAGACAACTTCAATTCAATTCAGTTGTCGCAAAGCGGCTTTACAGAATCGAAAAATATGTCAATGTGTAAATTACAATCGTCATTGGCCTGATGAGCAAGCTGAGGGTGACGGTGGCAGGGAAAAACTCTCCGAGATAGCAGTAGGAAGGAACCTTGAGAGGAACCAGACTCAGGAGAGAACCCATCCTCATTTGAGTGATGTCAGATAGCAGGAATTGATCTGCAGCTATACTGTGGTTTAGAAGGCTGGAAGTTCATTATAACAGGAGAGGTGTTTAAATTAATATGAAGTCCCCTTTCGTTATTGGAGGCTCAGGTAAATAAACTAAACAAAAAGAAGTAGGACATTAACTTTAATAAATACAAAACGGGATTAGCATTTGGTGTTGTGTAGGAGGAATAAAATTACGTTTATCGTCAGCACGTCATTCCATCATTAGGCCTTTTCCTATAGTGGCACACCTCGGTGAGTTTGCTTCTTTTCTTATCTTGATTTTTATGGCTTAGCCAGTTTCCTGCCAAGTGTCTTATTCATTCGGTATGCGTTGTACCACGCGTGTTCAAACCAGAATTGCAGCATGGTGCTTGAGCTCATCGGCTGCTTTGCAACTTTAATAAGACGAGTGACGACTGAGAGGTGCTGTGACGTCAGCAGGAGGTGTTATAAGCGTCCGGGCTGCTGTTCCTCTCCTCGCCAGTGGAATATCACAACCAGATTTCTGCACCACACAGGGCAGAGACGGAGCACACAAACACGAGTAAGTGATTTAATATCTAATACTAATCTGTTCTGTTCAACTGTGTTACAGTGTGGACGTGTATATAATCTGATTGCTGATAGTCTTAGGATCTCTACAGGGTTGAAAGAGAGATCATTATAGTCATCAGCCTTGGAGATGTCTTCTGGCTCGAGTCCAATCCAAAATGATTTCTTACTAACATTAAATTCATATACATGTACATGCATCAAGGTTTCCTTCATAATTCCTTCTCTTCTGTACGCACTGTATGTGTGTGTATATATGTGTATGTGTGTGTTTGAGAGTAATTCGGGTTTGATCGGTCTGACTTCTCTCAGCAGCGCGAGCTAAATGCCTACGTGGACTTTCTGCGTGGACAGCTACCCATGCTGAAACCTGATCCTTATTCAACAGCTTTTTCACTGCCATCGTTACTATTTGGTTTAAAATATCTTTATATTACAAGCCGTCGCTTTACATCACAGTGTGTGTGTGAGTTTTGTCATTTTTTTTAAGTTTCCTAATCGTCTACTTAGCCGTCTACGCTAGCTGCTCCGGAGGAGCTACGTGTCACCACGGCGCACGCGCATCACCAAGTTTCGGAGCAGTCAGCTTAGCTAAGCTAGTATGCTAACCAATTAAAAAAAAATGGCCATGTAAAGTTTTTTTTTTTTAAAAAAACGAGGTATTCCTAAGTTAACATGATGTATAGAAGGTGTCAACGATCACTTCACTAATATCGAAAGACATTTTCGATATTATCAAGAGAAGGGGGGGGGAAGTGTCATGGCTAGCCATGGTGGCGAAGCTAGCGCTAGCTTATTAACAGTTGACGTAGCACTAAGACAAAATCAATAAGTACAGAAACTTTTCTTTCGCATTTAAGTTGCTTCTTATGCTTTCACAAACAAGTTTTGAGATAGTCTGGTCGACTTTTTGTGGCGTAAGGACATTTTTCAGATATGTTAAAAGAGGCTTATTTGTTCTAGTTTTTTGTAAACTGCCACGCATTATGTTGGCTAGCCCAGTTGCGACATGAGGTGTTTACAGGCCAGCTCATCGTATTACTAATTTATTCCCTTTCACCATTATATTACATCAATGTGGGGTTGTTGTTTGTGATGCTTTTACTCCAAGTAGGTACTAATTGCTGTAAAATGCCTAAATCAGTCGCAGTCTGATGAAGATTGGGTTATTATCCGTTCCTACTTGGCTTTAATTCTTCACTGTTTATGAACACTATAAACACTATGTACATCAAATGACTGGAAGCTCATATCCTCGTTTAAGAGAATTATGTAAAACTGACACATGTACGAGTTCTTCCCTGTTATATTGTCTTACTAGTGCTTTCTCTGTTCTTGGGGAGGTAAAAAAAATCACAATCTGTTTGGATATAAATATAATTACACCTGGGTGATTATTCACAGAGATAGTTCCCAATGCTTCATCGCCTTTTCAAGGGCTTGCTATTCAACTTTAGGTTTAAATTAGACTAGCTCTGGTTTCAAGGCTGTGTTACATAAGGACTGAAACTATTTAACCAAAGCATGTTTTAAATACAACTTATTGAGGAGTGATGCCTCCTTTGATGACTGGCTTTCTTTTATGTTCCAGGCTAAAGCTGGCAGGCTGACACGAACAGACAGCTTTACAGGACGGATTATCTGGCAACTGACCATTTAGCTGGTAAGATCGCAACGCTCTTTCATTCATTGAAAGAATAATCTACGTTTGTTTTACTGATTTCCGCCACATGGTAAACTGTGGGCTGTATGTGATGGTTTAAAAATCAGACTTCATGGTTCAAAAATCCTTAATCGTTAAAATATTGTAATGAAAAGTGATTAGACAGTATTATTTTAAGGTTGGTTATATGACCCTAGATGAAGAATGTCAGTGAGGGTATAATGGTCTGGGTAATTAAGTTCAGAGTGCCATTGTGGTAAGGAATGTTGTCTGGTAGGTAATCTGGGGAATATCTGTGACCGTGTTGAACCAGTCAGATTAATAATCACTGGTGTACTGGCGTATTTCTGATAGTTTAGGGTTGGGGGAAATGGTAGAAGCCTGTTACAGGTAATGAGGAGCCGTTTTTTTAATTTATTATTATTATTATTATTATTATTTTATTGTGACCAGGCTTAAAAGAAATATGAGGATCTGTGGTGAAAATGCCACAAAGACAATCTGAAGAAGACTTGTGTGCCTCTCTGTAATGACCCACTAGACTGACCAACCTTGTTTTGAGTTGGATCTCATTTAAAGGGTTAAGTGTGTGTGTTCACAGTGCTCTTCTTGTGAGCTTGATATTTCATGAGTCCTGCAACGGAAGAGGCCCCTTCGAGGAGCATGTGAAAAAAGTCTTGTCTCTGTGTAAAGAATATACACTTGGAACTAAAGTGTATGCACTGTGCATCAACGCAAAGTTGTTTGCATGGCAAACACTGTGCGTCATAAGTGTCCTTTCGGTGAGAGGCTTTAGGGCATGACGTGTCATGTCTCATGATGTCAGACAAGTTTGATATAATGGCTTTTTTTCCCCCTCTCCCCCTATTGACATGACATAGTTCTTTAACACTCCCAAGTAGATGTATAGATCATGGGTGACATTTCTACAAGCCAGTTTCGTTTTTGCACACTTATTAGAGATGCTTAAGTTGAGAATCTGCATTTTGATGCTTTTAGAAGTTGGTGTTCAAACAAGTTGTTTTTGCAGAAAAGGCATGTCTGTTTTCCATTATACACACATGCTTTATGTAACTGCTCTGATTGCTGACATATGGAATTCTATAATGTGAGTGCAGCAGTATGGGTTATGGTGGAAATCCTCTTAGCTCCAGAGCTCATTCGGCTAGCTCCTAGGCTTAGAATTAGCCTCTCCCTTGGCTAACAGAAGGCCAGCTTTGTCCTTTTGTGTCAGAAGGTATTTGTCTTCATCCTTTATGGGATGCTTTATTTTCTGTACTTGAATATCTTACTCTGCACATGTTTATTGCTCTAAATTCACATGTTCCTTATAAATACATTGTTTAAGTTGGTATCAACTTATCAGCCTAGGAAATGACAAAGTCCAAGTTAAAAGATAAGAACATACGACTTTGGCTTTAATGTATACTCTCATCAGCCTTTCTACAAAGGTTTTTTTTTTTTTTTTTTTTCTTGAGCACTTAATCAGCTGAACTTTTCTCTTGTAGTGGCACACTCGGACTCCGTGTAAACGTGGGATTTCGACCATGAGCTCAGTCGCCGTACTTACGCAGGAAC
The DNA here is from genome assembly GCA_028565755.1 of Dinotopterus cunningtoni. Taxonomy (NCBI): domain Eukaryota; kingdom Metazoa; phylum Chordata; class Actinopteri; order Siluriformes; family Clariidae; genus Dinotopterus; species Dinotopterus cunningtoni. The sequence continues at coordinate 15,748,002 of JAOTRS010000016.1, forward strand.
GCTTTAATGAGCACCGCAGCGGCCTACTGCCAGAGCAGGGTGGAGGTAAGAGCCAGAACCAGTCAGATCATTGAAATTGTTTTATATCTGACACAAAGGTAACTTCATCACTTTCTTTCAATTAAAAGCTGTTGTGGCAGGATCCAGTGAGGCAGTAGATGAGGACAACCTCCCTACCTACAAGGATGCCTTCCCTCCTCTGCCTGAAAAGGCTGCTTCACCTGAGGGAACGATGGAGCCTGGAAATGCTTGGACATCAAAAATCAGGCCCCTCAAGTCCTCAATCATCACCCAGGTATGAGTAAGCTTAATGTTGTGATTAAGGGCCTATTGCTTTGTTTGCAGTGTTTATAGCCTGAAAGCACATATGTAATAATTATATATGATATTGTCTTATTTTAAGCATTAAGGTCAAAGAATCAAAGTTTGTCCAAATTAACGTTGCTCATCCTCCTCTCTCCCAGGTGTTCCATGTGCCTCTGGAGGAGCGCAAGTACAAGGACATGAACCAGTTTGGAGAGGGAGACCAGGCTAAAGTGTGTGTTGACATCATGCACAAGACTGGTGCACACCTGGAACTCTCCATGGCTAAGGACCAGGGTCTTTCCATCATGGTGTCTGGGAAACTGGATGCTGTTATGAAGGCCCGTAAGGAGATTGTGTCCCGACTGCAGACTCAGGTGTGTATTATAGTTGGAAATGGCTGTGCAGTCAACATCTTGCTTTGATTATAAAAGAGGTTTATAGTGAGTGGGTGTCTAGGTGGAGCCATGTTTTAGCTTCCAACTTGTCATCAGAGCTTCAAAATACCTCAGGAAGAAAACAAACGGTTGGGTAGAAAATGCAAAAGTATCATGTCCCCTATCTTAAGAACTGTATGTGCCATTTACTAGGGGTGTACCCCCCCCCGCCCCCCATTCTCACTACGTGCATTCTCTGAATGCATTTAACCATGAACATGAAACAAGCTATGTGGATCATATAAGTTCTTTTGTTTTATTAGTGTATTGTTTGGCACTCTTAAGCAATTGACAAGAGTTGAGTTGATATTTTAAAACAATATTCCGCATCTCAGTTATAACACCCAAATCATTTCCTGTATCTGCATGTCCTAACCTACATTTATGTCGCAGGCTTCAGCTAATGTGGCCATCCCCAAGGAACATCATCGCTTTGTCATCGGCAAAAATGGGGAGAAGCTGCAGGAGCTTGAGCTCAAGACTGCCACCAAGATCCAGATCCCGAGACCAGACGACCCCAGCAATCTCATCAAGATCTCTGGCACCAAGGAGGGCTTGGAAAAGGCCAAGCATGAGATCCTTCTCATTTCTGCTGAGCAGGTAAAGAACAGGGCTCGAAATTAACGCTTGCTCAGGGGAACCAATCTCTGGGTTCGAGCCAGTAAATTTTTTTCATCCAGTTGGCAAATGAATTATAGGCAGTATCTCCAAGCATGCTCTCTACCTGACTCATAAACAACCTGTCAAATCGTGAGTGACTCAGAAACAGCTGATCATTTAACAGGTGTAAGGTTCTGTTCGCAATCAATGTGCAACAGAAACAATGTGCAGATGGTGACGGAACTGTTATGTAAAAAAAAAAAAAAGTGTATTCATTTTATTATCATATAAAAATAAAGCATGTAAACGGCCACACTACTTGTTCAGATGTATAGCCGACGTTTAGCCGAAAATGCAAAAAAATGTTGCTGACCAGTGCAGAAGTCTGTAAACGCTACATTTGTTTTACCATCTAAAATATGAAGTGTATACCATCTAAAATACTTGAAGTGTAAAGTGTGTTCAATTGTTAATAGCCAGCCATCAAGCAGTAGAGCTTCTTCTAAACCGTGAAAACCACAAAAGTGTTTCAGTACAGAACAATAGAGAAGTGGTTTTAGTCTTTTAAACCTTGTATTTTACCAGATTAAAGGTGGCAACCTGTAACCCTGACCTTAATGCCTAGGAAATTGGGTATTTGCTTGAATAGAAAGAGAATTACTTGTTTTTTTTTCTTTTTTTTTTTTTCTTGGCTTGTCTGTTGCTGGTGCAAAAAAAAAAAAAAAATCCTTGGTTGATCTGTTGCAAAAACCAAATTATTGCAGTAAATCCTGCTGATGGCTATCATTGTTTGGCTGACATTTTTGATTTATACACTAGTCACTCACTCTTTGCAGGACAAACGTGCAGTAGAAAGGCTGAACATCGATAAAGTGTACCACCCCTTTATTACTGGTGCCTACAATAAGCTGGTGGGAGAAATGATGCAGGAAACTGGAGCCCGCATCAACATCCCACCACCCAGCATTAACAAAACTGAGATTGTCATCACTGGGGAGAAAGAGCAGGTTGCTGTTGCAATGGCCATGATCAAAAAGGTCTATGAAGAAAAGGTAAGCTTTTCTCAGGAAGCAGGATTACTATCTAGTTATTAAGAAATGCATGTCTGTGTGATAGCAAACATCATCCATCTGATAGTTTTCCGTCATAATAGTTTTAATAGTGCTAAATATGCATCCAGGATGCTCATTATTTTTAGCATTTGCCACTGGGCAGCATGGCATAATGCAGTTACAGTGTGAGTGAGCTAAAACCTACAGGTAGGGCTAAAAATCATGCAGACGTCCTGATTAATATCTCTGCCTAGAATTGCTTCTCTACATCAAGATGTTTACTAGAAGCAAGCTAGTATGGTGGCTGCCAACGTTTCTCTTTTCTGTAGAGTTTTTTCCTGATGGATTTAAGAGGCATGCAATTTAATTTAATATGGTTGATTTTGTTTTATCTACAGATCTTATGTATCTTTCAAATCTTCTTGTTGGAACATAGGCCAGACAGCTTCTTAAGCAGTGCTGTTTTATTCTTGTAAAATTTGTATATGTCTGGTTTATTTTTATTAATTTTTTTATACATAATATAATATTTATATACAGTATTGGTATTCTATCTATATCTCATATATATTATTATTTTTCTTTAAACCATCTTCTGCTTTTTTCAGAAAAGAAATGTCACCACTATCGCAGTGGAAGTAAAAAAATCTCAGCACAAGTATGTGATTGGGCCTAAGGGCAACACCCTGCAGGAGATTCTGGACAGGACTGGCGTCTCGGTCGAGATCCCACCCCCTGACAGCAGCTCAGAGACTGTCATCTTGCGTGGGGAGCCAGACCGGCTGGGCCAGGCGCTCACTGAAGTGTACGCTAAGGTAAATGAGCTTTATTCTTGAGTAAATGTTTAAAGTTTTGCATTTGTCTCTAGAGCATGTTAGTTGTCCAAATACTGTTTTAATTTATTTATTTATTTTTTTATTAAAAAATAAACTATGTACAAATTATAAAAGAGGTACATAAATATTTCAGACTTGTATCTTTTTGTACGTTCATCATCCAGGCCAACAGCTATACGGTGTCCCATGTATCAGCTCCTTCTTGGCTTCATCGGTTCATTATTGGGAAGAAGGGACAAAATCTGGCAAAGATCACTCAGCAAATGCCTAAGGTATTATTATTACTTTTTTTGTGTGTGGTAATAGTGGAGACATTCAGTTCGGTTATTGAATGCATGTTCTGTTATTAAATGCAGGTGCACATTGAGTTCACTGAGGGTGAGGATAAAATCACTCTTGAAGGACCTACCAAAGACATCCAGATAGTGCAGAGTCAGATTGAAGCCATTGTGACGGACCTGGTAGGAACGGACATTGACCATTTCATGATGGCAGGTTACCAAAGGTCAAGTGGAGTACATGGTTTAATGATGGTTTAATGTTCTTTGTGTTTGTAGGTTAGCCGTATGGATTATGCAGAGATCAGCGTGGACCCAAAATTCCACAGGCATTTGATAGGGAAAGGCGGTGCCAACAGTGAGTGTTACATATTGAACTATTTCTGAAGCTGATGTTTAGTATGAATTAGAAGTCTTCAGTGACTAGAATCCTGTCAAACCCAACAAAAAAAGTTGACACAGTGGGTAGTTTTTAGCACTCTGGTGGCTTTCACTATTTTTCATGTGCATCCAGTAAATGTTTTATCCTGGTCAGGGTCAGTCTGGGTTAAATTACTTGTTTGTTTTGCAAAACAGGACCAAAATGGGTCAGTACCGACAAAATAATTGCATAAATGGGTGATTGCTCATCATTCTGTCAGTAGTTGGTGAGGGTGGGATTAAAGAAAAATGTTCTAGTAATTATTGATTTGCTATTTGTTAGTGTTTCATGTTGTTCTTGCCTTCTAGTCAACCGCATTAAGGACCAGTATAAAGTCTCGGTGCGTATTCCACCGGACAACGAGAAGAGCAACCTGATCCGTATCGAGGGCGACCCCCAGGGCGTTAAAGAGGCCAAGAAGGAGCTGCTGGAGCTGGCGTCACGCATGGTGAGAAAACCTTACCTTACCATGTCATGCATTAGGTTTCTTATTAGGTAGTCTAATGAGTCTGCTTGTTTTTAAAACTCGTTGACTTGGTCAGGAATGAAGAAGGTGTTATTTTTTAATTGTGGTGCACTGTTCACACTGTAATCCCAGAAGGGCTTCTATGAAATGCCTTTGGGCCCTGAGGAGAGGTTGCTTGGCAACAGGTAGCTCAGGAGTTCCTTAAAGCTGCTTGTGTTCCACAGGAGAACGAGCGTACAAAGGACATGATCATCGAACAGCGTTTTCACCGAGCCATTATTGGGCAGAAAGGGGAGAAAATCAAGGAGATTCGTGACAAGTTTCCTGAAGCAAGTTCCTTTAAAAAAAAAAAAATTCTTCCTTCTGTTTATGTTCACATGTTAAAGGTATTGTGCATGTGTGCTGCTGGTCTAAAATCTTGTCACATTTTCTCCAGGTCATCATTAATTTTCCAGACCCTTCACATAAGAGTGACATTGTACAGCTGAGAGGACCTCGGACTGAAGTGGAGAAATGCACAAAATTTATGCAGAAGATGGTGGCTGAAATGGTAAGCAGTAGCGCATTTCAACTGATTTGGTAGCTGATGGTGGTAAAAGTTTATTGTTGAATGCATCAGGGGCCAGAAAATGGCCTAAATACAAAATTCTTTTTTTTTTTTTTTTCCTCTCAGGTGGAGAACAGCCATTCTGTTTCAGTCCCCATCTTCAAACAATTCCACAAGAACATTATTGGGAAAGGAGGTGCAAATATTAAGAAGGTGTGTGAGAAATGCAAAAATGTTGCATAGTTTTTGTTCTATGCTACTCGTACCTCCCCTTCCACCCCATAAGATTTGAGTGGTCAGTGGAACATGTCATAACGTGGTCTTCCCTTTTCCTCAGATTCGTGAAGAGACAAACACTAAAATTGACCTGCCTGCTGAGAATAGCAACTCTGAGATGATTGTCATCACTGGGAAGAAGGCAAACTGTGAGGCAGCAAGAAACAGGATTCTGGCTATTCAGAAGGAACTGGTAAAGTCTTCACTGGAACCCCAGTATAACCAAAGTTTAAAAAATTAAATGCCGTATCTCATTTGCCTTTTTGTTAATTCTGGTTTAGGCAAACATTACAGAAGTGGAGGTGTCCATTCCATCAAAGCTCCACAACTCCCTGATTGGCTCTAAAGGACGCTTTGTGCGTTCCATCATGGAGGAGTGTGGTGGCGTGCACATCCATTTCCCCACCGAGGGCTCTGGCATTGACGCTGTGACAATCAGGGGCCCGGCTGAGGAAGTGGAGAAAGCTAAAAAACAGCTGCTGTCCCTGGCTGAAGAGAAGGTAGAGGCTTTTGCAGAAATTTTCTAAAGAAATAATTAGCATTTTATTATTAATCTTTTTAGCAGCACTGACTACAAATATTCAATTTATAGCAAACTAAAAGCCACACAGCTGAGCTCCGTGCCAAGCCTGAGTACCACAAATTCCTTATTGGGAAAGGAGGTGGAAACATTCGGAAGGTGCGCGACAGTACTGGTGCCAGGATCATTTTCCCTACACCAGAGGATAAAGACCAGGAACTGATCACTGTTATCGGCACTGAGGAAGCTGTTGCAGAAGCCCAGAAAGAACTTGAGGCCCTCATCAAGAGCTTGGTAAACTACATTTATCTATTTTAATCTTATCAAATAGAGGTTTTAAGAATAGTTGGTTATTTTTTTTACATAGATGCAAATCCATCAAATTTGTGTAATAACTGTTGGACATCCCTGAAAAGTCGGAGTCTTTTTATATGGTTGCTATAGCCTTCAACTGATCTGTAGGAGTGAGGGAGCCTTGAACTTGAAGTAGATCAGGAGACCTTGAGTTGCTTAACGCTTGCCACTGTTGCTGGCATAGATTCAATCGTGTCTCTGGGTGACACAGAGCTTGCTGCAGTTATTACTAATGCAGGGTTGCCATAGTGAGAGCATGTGTTTCACTTATTCAAGTAGTACCCTAATAAGCTGGTTGAACAGACTGCCATTTATTTTCTGTTTCAGGATAACGTGGTGGAGGATTTCATGAATGTGGATCCCAAGCACCACCGTTTCTTTGTGGCACGTCGCGGCCAGGTTCTGAGGGAGATCGCAGATGAGTATGGGGGTGTGATGGTTAGCTTTCCCCGTACTGGCTCTCAGAGTGACAAGGTCACGCTCAAAGGGGCCAAAGATTGTGTGGAAGCTGCCAAAAAGCGCATGCAGGAGATCATCGAAGATTTGGTAAATATCAACAGGCTTGAACATACTTGCGTTTTGCAAGGTTGTTCCAGAGGGCTTATAGTATAACGTGCCCTCCCACCTCTGTCTCTATGGACTCAGGTTGTTTTCTCTCAAGAACAAGTTATTCCCAAGCACATTCCAACTAAAGATCCAGCAATCGAGTCCTATAAGTGCTTCCTTTTCAAACATTTGCCTACACCATGTCAAGCAACTTCTTAAATAGTGTATACTAATAGAATTAGGGAACTCCCTATAGCCCGATAGAGAATGTTAGACACTAACATGAGCTGTGCAAGTTACAGCATTTATAACATTAACCATAACATTTTCTCTACAGGATGCCCAGGTTACCATGGAGTGTGTGATTTCCCAGAAATTCCATCGTTCCATTATGGGACCTAAAGGTGCTCGCATTCAACAGATCACCAGAGATCACAATGTCCAGATCAAGTTTCCAGAGCGGGAGGATGTACAAGGTGAGCACTAACTGCTGAGCAGGTGTATTGTGTAAATTTCAAAGTCATTTAGTTATTGTCCAGCTTGTACTTAACTCGTTTTTTTCACGGGTCTGAAATATATTTGCGGTCAGATTGGGCTGGCATTACCCGTCACCACTATAAAAGTGGTTTACTATGTACAAAAAAAATACAGATTTTAATATTTATATAGAGTCAGATTTATCTGTATGTGCGATATAGAAGTACAATCTTTTTTTTTTTCAGCACTACCTAGGCAAAATTAACTGGATTTAATTCCATTTTATCTAATTATACAAACATGGCTTAATGAAAAATAAAAATAAAAAGATCATATTTTATATGATCATAATTAATTTATTTATTTATTTTAGTTTGTGGTTTTGAGTTGTAAATTTCTGCGACGTCATTCCCAAATTGGGGAAGCAGTTGTGCACAAGTTTAAAAGTAATGATAGTTTTAGTTTTACATGACCTATCTGAAAACCCACATGTGCACACATGTAAGGCTTCTGTATAAGCAAGGTTTTTTTTTATTTTTTATTTTTTTATCGGCCAATGAGCAAGAGTGGTGTACGTTACTAGTTAATTGATCGCGGATGGCATCATCCTCCTGAACAGGTTTTTAATAAGGATGAGCAATTGTACCCACCCAAGTATACTATGTGTGAAACACTGATTTAACTGTTTAACTTGCTTTATGTAGAACTTGTCCTATTGTAAACTAGGAACTATGTCGCATGCCTTGCATTTGTCTTTTGGAGAAATTCTGGGTTGGATTCATTAGTCATGTTTACTTGGCTGAAGCAAAATTTACTTTTGTGAAGGTTTATGATTAGATTTTTTTTTTTTTTTTTTTGTGTGATCAATGTACCTTTTTGTTTTTTATCAATAATTATGTGGTTTGTAATATTTACACTTGCCTGCTTTTGGTCAGCTTCTCAGGCTGAGGCCCAAGTACAGGAGAATGGAGAGGCAAATGGAGAGGTTAAGGAGATTGCTGACCCCACGGTCCCGAAGAAGTGTGATGTGATTGTCCTTTCTGGTCGTAAAGAGAGATGTGAGGCTGCCGTGGAAGCACTGAAGGTCTCTTTGAACTTTTAGGACTCTCCAATTATGTTTCAAACAAAAGTTTTGGCAGAAGTCTAATTTATTTGCTTTCTTTAGGCTCTGGTTCCTGTGACCATTGAAGTGGAAGTGCCTTTTGAGCTTCATCGCTACATCATTGGGCAGAAAGGAAGTGGCATTCGCAAAATGATGGATGAATTTGAGGTCAGTTCTTTAAATCTTTTTAGCCTTTGTAGTGTCCTTTGCATGTGTTTAAACGTTCTGCAGATCAGGAAATGTGTCAGTAAAACTGTGTTCCAGGAGTAGTTTTTTTTAAATTGAATGAAAATTCTGTAAAACTGTATCTGATATGAGTTTTTAAGTGTTGAGCTTTTTTTGGTGCACTTCCAGGTCAATATTCAAGTGCCTGCTCCTGAGCTGCAGTCCGACATGATTTGCATTACAGGCCTTGCCACTCACCTGGACCGTGCTAAAGAAGGGCTTCTTGAGCGCGTCAAAGAGCTGCAGGCTGAACAGGAGGATCGGGTAAGAGTAGCACTGCCAGAGTTTGATATAATTTTTTTTTTTAACAGTCGTTGTTGCCTCATGCCAAGGAAGAATTATTTGGAATTTTTTAAAGCATGCACTTGAGCAATTTTATGAACCATTCACAAACATTTGCAAAAGACTTAACCTCAATTATCAAAATGCTTCATGGTGTGAGTGCTAGTATTTATGCTACCATGAGTAGCATAAATACTAGATCATACTCAAGTTATGAGAAGCCAAATGCACAAGTTCTATCTAAGAAAAAGTTAAAAAGAAAAAGTTCTAACTGAGAATGACGTTTGAAGTATTTTAAATAAAAACGTCATCTAGCTGTCAACTATGCAGTGTTTTTCTCTTGGTCCTGAATGCTTGTGGCCTCTTCTTAATGTGTTCTCTTCAACAGGCTCTCAGGAGCTTTAAGTTGACCATCACTGTGGAACCCAAATATCACCCCAAGATCATTGGTCGCAAGGGTGCCATTATCACCCAGATCCGTACTGACCATGACGTCAACATCCAGTTCCCAGAAAAAAATGATGAGAACCAGGTAATGTTTGTCAGCTGTAATATATGTGAAGGATGTTAGAGACCTCCTAAGAATACGTCTTAAATTGCATGGTGTGCTCATTTTGCATAATTTTTCATTGTGTTTAGGATCAGATCACCATCACAGGTTATGAGCAGAATGCTATAGCAGCACGCAACGCTATCCAAGCCATTGTTGATGAGCTGGAAGAGATGATATCTGAAGACATAACCTTGGACAGTAGAGTTCATGCTCGCATCATTGGTGCTCGTGGAAAGGGCATCCGCAAAATCATGGATGAGTTTAAGGTGAGAGCGGGTTTTTGCAAATGTTCACAGTATATCTAACGTATAAAAGTAAGAGCAAGGAATTCATTTGTAACTTAATGAAAATTCTGTTCATTAAAGCCAGTAAGTGTTGATTTTCTCATTGGAACAGCTTAACTACATGAAGGGTCTTTAGTTCATCACACCATGTTTGCTATCTCCAAAGGCTGGGGCACATTTTAACATAAAAGATTTCTGTCCAGGTTGATCTTCGGTTTCCTCAGAGTGGAGCTGCAGATCCTAATTTGGTTACTGTAACTGGCCGTCCAGAAATGGTCGATGAGGCCATTGATCACCTCCTGAACTTGGAAGAAGAATATGTAAGTAAACTTTCAACTGCCTTAAATCATTTAAAACTCTAAATGGTTGTCACTGCACTTCTGGCTTCATCCCATAAACCCCATAAAGGCCAGTTCAAAGCAAAGTGCATTTATGCCTCTCCTCCCTTCAAATGAGGCATTCAAATTCATACCGGCTCTGAGGCTTTTGGCTTGCAATGTAATTGGTTTTCTTTATTTAAAATCTATTGCACAGTCGTGGCAGTAGTGTGTACAGAACACAGATTGGACAGAAAGTTACCTTTTTTTTTTTTTTCTGTCCAGTAGTTTGGTATAAATGACTTATTATATACCTGATTTTTGTATGTAATGTACCAAACTGTGCAAATCCACACTTTATTTATTTTTTTCCTTTTTTCTTACCCAAAAGATGGCTGATGTGGTGGAAAATGAGGCCAAGATGGCCTACATGAAGCCATCTGGAACTGCAGCAGCCAACGCAGAGGAGCCTCGTGGGCCCTCCAAGGGCTTTGTGGTGAGGGAGGCACCCTGGGCTACCAGCAGTGAGAAGGTGAACCTAAGGGCATTTTACATGGCTTCAGTTGTCCCTTTCTGGAGTACTGTTCTTGTTGAGCTAAGAATCTGCTAAGTTATGCCACACCTGAAAGACCTAAACATTTTACAAATGAATGCTGGTGCAATTGTAAATTGTGTAGATGTCTTGCTGTCTTCATCGGTCAGTAGCACGTCTTTGACCATGCTAACTTTAGATAAAATCTAAAGCTGTAATATGCATGCTATAATTTGCTTTTTTTTTTTTTTCCCCTTGCTTGTTCAGGCCCCTGATATGAGTAGCTCTGAAGACTTTCCCAGCTTCGGTGCTCCTGTGGCTGCTGCCAAAGCTTCTCCATGGGGACCAAAGCGTTTTTGAAGTGACCTGCGGTCGATGGTCGTCTCCCCTTGACCCATTCTGCCCTTCAACTTTGACCCTTTGGATGTTCACCTATGACATGACCCATATCGCTCCCTTTCTGATCCCCAACCAAAAATCAATTGTGCTGCACATGGGTGTGCATTATTTTCTTAAGATGACCTCTAATATTTCTCACAGGTCCACAAAACTAAGGCGACAAAAAAGCATTCTTTGACGACAAAAAGCAGGAGTTTCATTGTTCTCTTCTTGGTTTAGTGTGTTTTTAATTCTCGTCTGCCTCTGTAGCTTTACCCAACGGTTTGAAAATTTCATCTGATTAACTTGATTGCTTTCAGACCATTGCGTGATGGTGACAGTGATTCAGGTCTAAACAGTACAAACCTGTTAACTGTACACTTGAGTGTTCAGGTTTGATTTAAGCTGCTTTGTTTTAGTTGCCTTTGCAGTGGGGGTGGGGTAAAACATACTGTATACCTCTTAAGATGCTTCAGACTGAAGTCACTCACCCAAAGGAAATGGGTAATTTTTTTTTTTTTTTTTTTTTTTTTTTAAATGAACATGTCTCTCCCCAATGTAACGGTGTATTGTACTCATGTTGCAGACATTTCCGTGGTCTTCCCCTTGTCATGTCTCTTCCCTTTATAACTTTCATGAATCTGGGCAGGAAATCAGTGTCAGCACAGCCTTAGAAACTCCAATAGATAAATTATGTTCACTACAGAATTCTCAACCAAACTGCCAGCTTCTTTCAAAGTGCTAAGGATGTGTAGTCTCCTGTGATAGTAGTTCTCTGACTGCGAGGTCCACACTAAATGAGTTAAATGTCTATGCTCTCCCTTTTGATATTCACAATCCTGGTTATGGAAGAAAAAAAAAAATCTGATCATGGTTGGAAGGGGAAGAAGCGTACCATTTTGTGCCAATAAATTGTCAAGTACTGTCATGTGTTGCTCATCTTTGCTCCTGGGTCAGTGTTTTAGTCCTCTTTTTTTTTTTCTTTTTTTTTCGTCTTCCAGATGCTATGCAGGTTTGATCTGAATCCATAGCAATGGCCCTCTTGATAGCCTTATATGAATTATGCAAACGTGTACACAAGAATGGATAACACTGGAAATGAAATTATCCAAAAAAAGCAAATAAAAATGGAACACCTGAAGAGCTTGCCTTTTTGTTTATTTCAAACACTAACCAGTTTTTACATTTATTACATTTTAGTCAGCCTTTTTTTTTTTTTTTTTTTTTTTCCCTCCTCCAGCCATGTAAAATGAAATGATACTGCACACCTTATTACTCACCCACCAGCATAATGAAGTGTCAGCTGAGGCAATCGGCCATGAGAATTTCCTTTGGTGATATATTTTTGGAATGCTTATCCTGATTAGTAGCCTACTGCAAACTACTGTACTTATTTGGTACATTAGTTTTTACTGAAAAACTCAATGGAAAGATTGTGAACGCAGCTGGTAGGTAAACATTATTTTTCACCTAATTAAAGGTCATGTAAGGTTGAGATCTTGAAAATGAAATGTTTATAACCAAGTTATTATGTTAAAAATGGATTGTGAGAACTGGCTTGTTAATTTGGAAGGTTCAAGTGTTCAGTGCAGACAGGTGTTCTCAAATATTTACCGAATGTTTTTAAGACTGAGAATGCTGCTTTTACTTGCAGTACAAAAGGTAATATAGGTAATATAACAGGAATATAAATGTGCTTATAACTAACAAATGACACTTAAATGTTAGAATAAAATTTTTTTTTGATGTTTGATTTCTTTACTGAAAAATACTTATTTTACAACAGCACATTTTTATTAATAACCTGAATAACACTGGACCCTTACTAAGTTATGTCTGTGCAAACTGTGTGTATATTTTAGTTAGTAAATTATATTTAATTCTATTGTAGAGTATATTTTATTGTAAAGAAAAAAATTTAGATCCAAGTGTGATCTGAAAAACAATCTAGTATTTTAAAAGCATATAGTATTTTAAGTAATGATAGTATGGTGCTACATCTAATATTAATTTACAGTTCAAATGAAAAAACTTGCAAAGAAAAAGCTAGTCATTTACAGATAAAACTGACTGAACTAAAAAACTATTACAAAAAAAACCCTGGCTGGCAGCAGGCCGTCCGGGCCTGCATCAGAACCACTGTGTCACACCTTTGTGCAGTGTTCTGGGTCATATCTATTAATATTCGCATCTTTTACGTTAGGTCATGTAATTTGGGTCATCTAATTGTTAGTTATTCAACTCTTCTGCCTTTTACGTCGTATACGTCAATGTTACATATCTACTGTGATTATTGGTAAGATCAACAAACAATGAAGAAAAAAAACAGGATAAGTTTAGATGGCCCGTACGGGGATCGAACCCGCGACCTTGGCGTTATTAGCACCACGCTCTAACCAACTGAGCTAACCGGCCTATAAGTTTTTTTTTTCGCGTATGATTATATTACCACCTTAAATAGTCATGTGATTGCAACACGACCATAAAAGCTCAATATTTATTAATTTAAAAAGACGGTTATAAATCTGTATAGCCTATTAGATAACGAACGTTCAGTATGTGGTGGCCATGTAGCTTTTTAAAGGAACCCATCAAAATTTCGTATAGCGGCTCGTTGGTCTAGGGGTATGATTCTCGCTTTGGGTGCGAGAGGTCCCGGGTTCAAATCCCGGACGAGCCCTGTAAATTTCTTGACGATTTCCTTTTCAACTCTACCGCTGAATCCATCTACACATATTGTAACCTATTCACAAAACACTTGATCTCTATTTAAACAAAATGTTTCTTTGCTTTCAGTACAGAATTAGTTCTTGGGCACAGTTACGGCATGTTGTTGGAAAAACACATAAAAGACTCCCGGCAAGTATACAATTATCTTAAATTTGGCTTGTCTTAGATAGTCAGCCTACTAGATTTCCTATTTAGCTAGATAGATTCTGTTAATTTAACAGCCGAATAAACCAATCAGAGCATAACAATTTGACCTGTCACGCCCAACTCTCAAACTATTTCTTTTGGTTAAGGCATGTGCGAAACTCAGTGCAGCTGTCACTTAAACTTTCTAAGAACACAAATACATATCGTCATATCATAAGGTATCTTCATTTTCTCTTTTTAAAAGATCAATAATCTATCAATAATCGAGATATCTTCCCCCTAATTCTCAGTGCGTTTGGGCTTTTCGGAAGCGGAGGATTTCATGCGTTGGTGGTATAGTGGTTAGCATAGCTGCCTTCCAAGCAGTTGACCCGGGTTCGATTCCCGGCCAACGCAGTCGTGTCTTTTTCGCTCCCAAGAAAAGTAAAGACAATAGTCTTTTTTTGTTTCATCAAATACCGACAGCGGTTTATTTAGGATTATCAACAATATTCTAATTATGAGTGGTTTGGGTAATGTCATTTGCAGGATTTTTTAAAGAAAACAAAAAGTGCCCTGTTCTAATTGTTCTATTCAGGTGTGCAATATCTTCACAGGAACATTTGTCATATTTAGTAGTGAGTAAATTTACTGTGGTTTCATATGAATCATTCAGATGTTTTTTCCCCCTTTTAGAATAATAATTCTAATAATTTCAGAAATTGTGAAAAATGCACGTTAAATAATAAATGTGCTAAAACAAAATTTGTTGATGCCTAATGGCCAGAAGTTTATGACCCTTGTGAAAAGTTAGTGGAAAGTCTTCCCAGAAGAGCAGAGGTTATTGTAACATGGAAGGGTGACTAAATCTGTAATATAATAACATTTTCAAAATACGCATAATGGGGGGTAGTTTCAAATGTCCATAAACTTTTGGCCACTCATTGTACAATATTATGTGTTGAAATTTGACAAATTGTAGAATTTTTTTATTCAATTCCATTCAATTTTATTTGTATAGTGCTTTTAGCAATGAAAACCGTCACACATCAGCTTAAGGCATAGATATATAAAGAATAGTTTTATTAGTTTCTTTCAGCTGCTCCTGGCAAGGGGTCACCACAGCGGACCATATTTTTCTGCATTCAAAAAATCTTTCGCATTCATACCAGTTTGCTCACTCTCCTCTGATCTCTCATCAATAAGATGCTTCAGCACACTTTTTTTTTTGCATTTGTTCGTATGATTTTCACACCATTCTGTCTAAACTCTAAAAAGTGTTGTGTGTAAAACTACCAGGAGATCAGCAGTTTTTGAAATACTTAAACCAGCCCATCTAGCATCTACATCCATGCCATAATTAAAGTCACAGAGATCAGACTTTTCCCTATTCAGATGCTTAATGGGAACATTAAGTGAAGCTGTTAACCTAAGCGGTCAAGTTAAGTTCAATTTGATGGTAAGAAGTCATTCCACAGATTTTTAATGGAGTTCATGTCTGGGCTCTGACTAGGCCATGCAAGGACATTCACTTTTCCCCCTTCAACCACCGTGGTCAGTTTTGCTGCGTGGTCATCCCATTTTTTTCTGATATGTTGGTGTTATATCTTTCACTTGGATGTTAAACATTGCACTGAGAATAAACAGTTGGATAATAAAAAAACTGTGTCTGTCTTCATTTCAAGCTGCAAAACAACAAAATGTGATTATTTGAAAAGGGGGGGGGGTGATTCTTTTTAATAACCACTGTATAAATCACCTCTGTAAATGTGTACTATATAGTATAAAGTACAGCTGGACTTTAAATTGTGTTTTAGTTAACATAAAGTCCGAATTTTTCAGTGATGGACACTTGGGTACAAAACTGTTGGTGGCAATTTCTGTCCTAAAACTATCAGAGCCACTGTAGTCCTAAGCCATTATAGCAAAACTGTTCGTGTCAAATGCAGTCCTAACCTATCTTCCTGGTTTTTAAGTGTTACCATTTTTGGTAGCAACATGCTTCAAATAGACCATATACAGTAGGGCCAGTCTCAGCCCTGGTCTCTATGTGGTTTCTATGTGATGTGAGCTCCAACCAGAAGTAGAGCATGACGATAATCAGACAGGTCTGAAGGGTAGAAGGGCTCAGGATCCCATGTAGGAGTGCCCTGTGTAGCTGGACACGCATACATAGAGAGAGAGAAAGATAAACAGATAGAATTTACATATCACACTATATCACGTTATACACCATCAAACATGTTGAATCCAAAGACCCATTTAATCTTACATCAGGAAAACCTCTCAATATTATTTTATGAAGATATTTAAAATGTTTAGATAATAGGCATGTAAAACCATATCTAGACTATTTATTGGCACAGTAAGGATTTTTTTTTCTGTACCTTTCCCCACTAAAACACATTAAGTTGACATTACAGTATTTAGCAAAAAGGTCTATGTGTTTTAAAATGTGTTTAACCCAAAAAAATAAAATAAAAATAAAACAACATTTTTAGAACCAAGGACTTGGTTCACACATTGCGGTAATGAATGTAAGCACTAATATATGTTGTCTAGCACTCAACCTACATTTAAACATATTGTCCATATTTATGGAAAGAGATAATTCAGCAAGTAAGCCTATATATATTTAGCACCAGGAGCCAAACTTCGGACTGTGCACTTCTGACAGAGTTTACTCCCTCACACACACCTATACACTCTTCCCATTTCCTTCTCAGTGCTGCCTTTTGTATTATTTATTTATTTTTTTTGCTCTCACATAAGCTTAAAGGCATAATCATGGCACAATTAAGATAATTTCAGCACGAGAGCTGGTGGGTAGAGAACTAATTTTCACGCCTCCTAATCGAGGAGGCCTGTCAGATGAAGATAGAGAGATGATTTGAGGGAAATTGTCTTGCCTGAGCCTTTGGAGTGTGAAGCCCAGGTGGCTGCAGGTATCTGCTCGCCCGTGAGCAAATTTGGGTTTGATTTGCCACACTGGTGAGATGACTGGAATGGCAGAATTTCCTCTGTGCTTGTCTCTTGAGGGGGGATTTTTCAATTTATTATCAACTTTTACTTGCCTTCCACAGCTGCTGTGCTCCTGGATGAAAAAAAAAAAAAAACTAGACTTATCCTCACACTTACAACCTCCTTTCTCTCTGTCAACTTGAGCCTCATTCATATATCATTCAGATCGTGACAGGAAACCAAACAGAAAAAAGTGTGATCAAATGAGATCAGGAACTATCAATTTAAAAACCATAAAATGTTTCTTTTTCTTTCTCTTTGTTGTTTTAAACATCTATTGCATTTCAAAAGCTTTAGTTCATCATATACAGTTCTTGTAAATAAGCTAAATGAATTCATAAACGAGCAAATTAAAAATATAGTTGTATCAATTTTAATATTATTATGATTAATATGAGAAAAAATGTGGTCAAATAAATTTTATATCAGAAGCTGAGGTTAGTTTTTTAATCAATTAAAAAATTGATCATCATTTAAGAAACAAATGTCTTAAAAGGGACATATTAGAGTAGGAAAATCTGTACTTCTAACTATACATTATAATTGTATTCTAAATACTATAAATTGTTCTGTAGTATTACTTCAATTCAAACACTAGATGGCACCACACCATCAATATGTTTTAATTCTCGATGTTCATTTAATCATTTAGATGGCTTCTAGAGGCAGCCACAACTCAGTGTTTTTTATGGTTTAAATGTTGTTATTTAGTGTGTTTTAAATAATATTGTAGTGGTAGACAGTATGACCTTGAAACTCATGTATATTAAAGTAAAACTTAATTAATTAATGACATAATTGCTATATAAATATACAATAAGAAAGCAAGGTTACTGTGACAAATCCCTACATATTTACATCAACAGCTGTACTGTATGATTATCTAAACATTTTATATAGATATAAAATCGGATAAAAATCTGATGTAGCAAACCAACCCAAGATTACCCTAAGAATAATCATATACATCAACCATCCTCATTTACTGAGTAGTCATCTTCGAGAATGCTCGAAGTCTGTTAGAAAGATCTCTCAATGTCTTTTCTTACATACCTTTATTATGAACAGTGTCTGCGTAATGTGCAGAGAATTTCATATTGTAATGATGCAGAGGGAAAACAGACAACAGGGTCAATGACGAGTGAAGCTGCAGTATCTCTTGTATCTGGCTGCATGGACAAAACTCAATCAAAAGAAAGAGAAAACCTATTTAAGAAGTGAGTCACTCTTCAGGAGGTGAGTGCAAATACAAAGTTGTCTGACCGAGACATGGAAGAAGGCTTAATCATTTTAAATGCCACTGAAATTAAAATGCCCTGAACAATAATTATCCTTCGTGCTTGTTGCCCAGTTACGCGCCCACACGACTTGACCTAAGGTTAAGGAGGGCACACTGGTATGTGCTGGTAATCACAACAGAACCATGTTCCTACCATGTTCTCTCCCTCTTTTTAATTGATACTCTGAATTTCTTTCATCCCAGACCTCCTGGGTTTCATTTTTTCCCCCAGAGTAAAACTTGACAGTGATATTTCAATCCAAGCACCTATGGTGTGTTAAATCTTTCGCTTTTATGTATCCAGTTCCTGTCATTTTCTCACTTAAACACACACTCATAATGTTTCAGTCTTAAGAGTGTGTGGTAAGGACAGTTCCATAATAATCAAATAATGGATGGCCTGGATTTTGGATGTGCTTTCAAACGATTTCTTTCTTTCTTTCTTTCTTTCTTTCTTTCTTTCTTTCTTTCTTTTTATTTGTTATTGCTTACATCAAACTTGCAGGTGCATTTATGCAAAACTGTTTGCAAGGTGAGTAGCAGTTTTTGAACACTAAATGCATAACTTTTATGCTCATATGTGAGTTGATTTAGTTCTTTCTCTCTTCTTTTGTGATGTGAGATAACAGGTTTTGTCTGTGAGCTGATGTTTTTCTGTCTATATTTTGGCCTGGTGTGCTGTGCTTCACTGGGCTGTGACACAGAAGTATGATTCAGAGCCAAAGCGTGTGATGAAACTATAAACACGCCCTTGTCTTGCTCATTGTACCGTTTGCTTCCAGCTGTTTTTTTTTTTTGTGTGTGCGTGTGTGTGTGTGTGTGTGTGTGTGTGTGTGTGTGTGTGTGTGTGTGTGTGTGTGTGTGTGTGTGTGT
>JAOTRS010000016.1:15871937-15889904 GCA_028565755.1 Dinotopterus cunningtoni
ACTTTCCTGTCGTTCCGCCACCAGGTTTAAGCTGGCGTATCTCCGCAACCGTTGGGGCTAGAGGGCTGAAGGGGAATGCATAATTTCAGGACAGTATGTGTCAAAAAGCAATCACCTGGTTATGTAGGTATGGATGGAGTGTGCTTGAGTTACATTACATAGTCAGTGTGGGATTGAGGCATGTTTTAGGACCACTTGTCTGGGCCTGAAAGATTCACCTGGCTGGTAGAAAAATGCTGGATAAATTCTACCATCATGAGCAAAACAATGACGTGATTATTTTTTCTAAACAGTTATGACAATGCTCATGTATGTTTGAAACATTATCATTGTTATAAAGTACCGCCTCTAACTCCTAATAAAGATATTCCCAGGCAGTAAAAAAAAAAAAAGAAATAGATGACAATGTTATGAAAACTGCAAACCCATCTGAAATCTGTTTTTAAATAACACCCAGGCAATTAATTCTAAAAAAGGAACCATGAACACCACAGCCTCAGAGATAATTGAATAAACGCTGTTTACCCCTTCCGAGAGTGCCTCTTTCCTAAAGTGGTAATGATTAATAATTTGGTGTTGACACAAAAGGGCCTGTGTTCGCACTGCACAAAGACTACACTGCTTTCCCGCTGCTCGTGTGCCTGGCCCACACC
Source organism: Dinotopterus cunningtoni (assembly GCA_028565755.1). Lineage (NCBI taxonomy): Eukaryota > Metazoa > Chordata > Actinopteri > Siluriformes > Clariidae > Dinotopterus > Dinotopterus cunningtoni. The sequence goes on from JAOTRS010000016.1 coordinate 15,872,591, forward strand.
AGAGATTTTCTAAAATAACGATGGGGGAGCAGCAGGCCAATTAAGACCCATAAATTATGGAAGGCGTGTCAGAGTCGACCTGTGCCACACTCGGGTACTTTTTTGCTCTGTTATCTCATTATCTAACCATAAAGAGCAACTCATGTCTGTGACCTACAGAGGTGTATATATAGGCCGAGTATAAGAGAGAAAGGGTGACAGTTATTCATCTTCCATTTTTCACTCAGTCTTTGTGTTGGTATTCAGGTGAATGCTTGGCTGGGCAGAAATTACAGCTCATGTCGGCCGTACCCATTTGATTTGAAACCAGTGGAAGGACGACAGCATGACCCGCTTCCCTCCTTCCTTTCATTTACATGTGCATATTTCCTTTTTTTGCCATCCTTCTTTCTGTCTATCTTCTCTCCCTCTGTTGGGGATCGCCTGAGGAAACTTCCATTATCCTTCTACTGTTTCATTGCCCCTGAGTGGGACCTGTACTCTTTTTCTGCTTCTCTTATTTTCATTCCCTGCCTCTCTCTCTTTCTCTGTCATACGCTTAGTGCTGTGAGTCATGTGATAAGAATGAACCTCAGCAGTAACCTGTTATACAGAAAGGAAATGTGGATGTGATCACTGACAGTGTCTTATTTATGCCTTAAAAATGGTTTTGTTATATTGTGATAAAACATGAAGGAGTGTGGTACTTCATTTGGTTTCTTATGTTGCTTTTTCAGAAGCACACACCTTTGTATTTCAATGGCATGGTTATGTGGGGAAAGAAAATAAATGCAAATATATTACATTATTTTGTGGTAGAGTGGAGAAAGATGAGTCTTATTAAGTCTCTCATGTGGCCTCTAATTTGCCTTCAGTATAATACTTAATTAATACCTTTTTCCCTATTAACCCCTTAAATGCAGTTATCCTCCTTTGTCTTTTCAATTAGTTTTCAATTATCTCTACATTATTAGATTTAGGTAATCGCTGGCATGTTGCATCTTTGTTCATGAGGATTTAAGGACTTAGTTGGCAACTGGAAACTTGGAGCTTGCTTCATGGCTCGCTCTCATTGTCCTCTCTGCTTTTTTGTTCCTTGCAAATGGGATCAGAGCTTTGTTGGCAAAAATCAGACCAAAAAATGGGACACATACCCAAACCTATGACAACAGATGTGCCGTGACCAGGCTGTGTCCTACTCCAACACATTCCTTTTCCTTATGCAACATTCCCTAACTAAGGGCCAACTTGGGGCCAGCCAGGGTTCTGACAAGAGAAAATAATCAGAGAAAAGAGGCATCGCTGTTCCCTGCCAAAGTAAGACATGGCGAGTCAATTGCCTCCTGGAGAACCTTGTTGGATGGCATCCCTCACTATGTAATTCCCTATGTGCTTGGCAGAACCAGGTCTTGACTCAATCAGGTGTGGGAGGGACAGTTGATTGTAATGCTGAAGTACACTGGGAATTCCTCACTGAGAGAGAGAGGAAAGACAAAGATAGAGCAAGAGAGGGAGAGAGATGGCATGAGGGTGTTTGGGGATTTCAAAGCTTTGCTTTCTTTCACATGGGCATTCCCTCTTGTACACTAGTAGAGAAATAGATAGCAGCAGATCACAACAATCATTCATCATATCTGCTCAGCTGATCCAACCCTCCTTCACCTCTGCCATGGATTGAAAGCAAGATACTCAATCTACTTGCTGCTTATGCAGCTACCTAAAGGAGTGAAGATAGCATAAGAAGGTCAGAATCACTGTCAAACACTTAAATATGAATAGCTTTAACATTAGTAACACGTCTCACCTGTTCTGAATTTTGTAAAGAATGTGGTTAATATATTAATTGTCGTAGAAAACAGTAGGTTATATGCAGTGTTGTTATTGAAAGCATGGCTTCATGTTCCACACCTGAATAAAAAAAATGAAGCGCTGCCTGTTGCTTTGTTTGGTAATGTAAAAAAGTTGTTTCTGCAGTGCTAAATAAATAAAACCTACATTTCCTCACACTCATCTTCTGAACACACAGACACTCTCCAATCTCCTCTGTAAATCAAATGAAGCCCTACTCAGTCCTGCATTTAAAACAAAAACTTTGCATTCTCACCCTTCAGTACCTTCAATGTGATTTGTCTATAGGCACTGTAGTGGAGCACTGTGACATTTGCCTGTGTGTTGTTTTAATGACTGGGCTGAAGAGTGATTACAGAGCCGCTTTTCAGCAGTCGTGTGCTCTTTAGATAAGCTGACGGGGCATGATTTAGGTAGGAAGTGCCCTTACATAGTGGATAAGACAAGAACTGAAGATACGTGAGCACAATCGAGCTGGCTGGGGATGATGTATTGTTAGGTGAGCATCAGGAGATTAGCACATGCGGAGGCCTACTGCTATTTAGGCTTTATCTCACTGTGAAACGCATTCACTCACCTTTGGTGGGAGGACTCGTCTCGAGAGAGTGCCGCTTTTCGAGTTGGCTATATAATTGTAAGTATGTCAAGTAAGGAGAGTGTAAGCTTCCTGACAACAGCTAGCAGAGTCAAGAAAGGCTCCACAACAGGTATCAGCAAGAGAGAAAATAGCGGAGAGAAAGAGGTAGAGAGAGGGTAGTTCAAGAAGAGCAGGAAAGAAAAGGGAGCGGCATGGGAATAAAAAAGATAAACAGTTTGACCTTCCGATTCTGCCAATTTTCACTGGCCGCTTTCCCTCCTTGCCCCTCTCTTCTCCTGTCTTGCCCCCATCCCTGCGCACCGTCAATCCTTTTTGGAGGGATAAATAGCATCGCTGTGCTTTAATAGCCCCAGTCCCAAACAGCCGGCTGGGAGAAATAAAAGGAACTTTTCCCATTTATCTCTGGGAGAAAGGAGTTCCTATTAGGGCCCCTATAGCCACGGGGTCTTTTCCTCCCAGTATTGCGCTGCTTTGGAGATTGCTTGCTTGCTTTAAGATGCTATTGAGCGTTCACCAGGACAATTACATGGCAATACAACACCAAACCCCTGATGCCCCCCCCCCCAAAAAAAGAAAATCCAACACCAATATACGGAAATTAAAACCCCTGACACACACACACACACACACACACACACACACACACACACACACACACACACACTTCAGAAGCTCCATGCCAGAGTTGCAGTAGATGCTGCACATGATAAGCCTGAATGTGTGTGCATCTATATATGTGTGAGGGAGGTACAACAGAACGGGGGGCAAAGTGATAATGGCTCACTGAATGGTTTGGAATAAAGTATCATGGCAAAGCGCCTGGAGTCAGACACCCAGGTTAGCAATGCAAATGGTTTTCACCCCAGCTCTCCCAGCTGGTGTAATGACAGCCCTCCAAACAGTATGTATGATGAAACAGAGCAAGAGAGATATATAAATAAAAATAGCATACCTTCCTTGAAAATGACTTTATGTTGCCTTTGGGGATCTTCAGATACACCTTTTGTGCTTTCCCTGTAGGCTCTCATTATTGCTCCCCTGCCCCCCCAAGCCCCAGTATAATTTTTTTTCCATTTGATAAGGCACAAAGTAGATATTTCGGTGAGTAGCAATACCGCCTAGTGAAACGCAAAGGTAGTGGGTTTAAACAGGGCTAACCTTACAGAGGCCATGTCAATCTCATTTCAGCTGGTTTAACAGATCAAGATGCTTATTTCTTCATGAAGAAAGCGAAAAATGAATAAAACAAGTTCTTTCTTAAATTGATCTTGGCAAGCTTTAAATTATCTCAGAGAAAGTGGCTTAGGAACTGGGACGATGTATTTATTTACTTTTACCTGCTGTTTCTTGTGAAAGAAATTACTATCCTATGTTCTCATCTCTTCAGGATTTGTGATGTCAAACACCTGCCCAATTATTAAAAACAACTCCTTGAATATTTTGTTTATAAAAAGAACAGTAAAGAAGATTTCTTTACAGTTGTATTTAAAACGTAGCATCAAGAGTTTGTAATGTTGTCCACGAAGACTGAACATTTGCAATTCATGTGCAAAATTACCAGTCAGTACACACTGTATGTCCAAAAGCGTGTGGACACCTAACTAATCACACCCACCTGCCATGGTTGAACAACCTTTGCAGATTTTTTCCACTAGACCTTTTACCATGGCTGTGGATTTTTTGTTGTCCAGTTATCCATAAGAGCATTAGTTGGCACTGATGTTGAGCAAGTCCCCATTCCAATTCATCCTGAATGAGTGGGGATGAGTTCAGTGGTCTGTGTAGGCTACTTGAGTTCGTCCCCTCCAACCTTCGCAAAGCATTTTTTTTATGAACCTCACTTTGTCTGTGGTGCATTGTCATACTGAAATATGTTTGTACCCCTTTGTTCCAATGAAAGGAAATTATGTACTGTACTTACAGCATACAAAGACATTCTAGACATTCTCAATTCTTCCAACTTTGTGGCAACAGATTGAGGAAGTGTCCACACACTTTTGGCCATATAATGTAGTTCCCAGAACTAAGATATTGTTACCAGCTTACCATTCATGTATGGTATTATTTATTATTTTTTACATTAAATGTTCAGCAAGCCACAAATACAATGGTTTGCCTTAAAATTTCAGTTGTACAAACCTGTACGTACTGAGTTGCATAATTAAGCTTCATGTCTGCACATAAAGTCACTTCTGTCACATTCAGATATGTTTAAATGTATTAAATAGATCACGCTTTAAATACATACATAGGTATCTAACAAATTAATATTAAAATGTAATTTCACATAGCATTATGCCAGTTGCACAAAGAAATACAGTATGGCATTTAGCTACATGCTAAATGCTACCTTGTGTTTGGAATACTTATAGTGCAAACTGATAAGCCAAAAAGAATTTTTTGTTGAGATTCTAGTAATCAGAATGCTTTTAACTGGGTAGATTTTAGTTAACACAACCACAGCCTGTATGAAATTGCAATATCAGCAACTCATTGGTAGAAAATGTTAATTCCATGTAGTAAATTTTTGTGTACAGGCTTGCTTGCAATATTAAACACCAAACCATGCCTTATGGCCGTAGGTAGTTTCATAAATATTTTATAAAACCCACTAATAAAGCTATTTAAAAGTTTTCGAATTAAAACTGGCCAGCTATTTTCCAAACTAGTTAAAAAAATGATGAGCAAATAAACTTTTTGAAGAAAATAGAAATAGAATGTTATATGTCATAAAAAAAAAAAATGTCTACTTTTAAAATGTCTTATATAGTGTTCTGGGGATGAATCCCAAATAGCATAAAAAGGAAAGCTATAGTGTAAGTAGTGTGTAGAATCTCTTGTTCCACACCCCAAGTAAGGGTAAAAGAGGGATTTAGGATTCAGCTTTGTGTTAGAAACTAGTTAGTTTTTATGCATTAGCCATGAGATTATCTAGCAGTAATAAAAGATCAAAACACAACATGGATTTTTAAGAAACGATTTAATATAATTTAGAATCACTAAAGAAATCAAGTCTTGTTTATGATGACATAATGTTTTTTTTTTTTTTTTTTTTTTACTGAAATGATGGATACCACAGACTGCCACTGAATCTTTAAGTGTTACACAGTAGCATACTGTACTGGCCAACTTTCAGCCATGGTTGAGCATGAAGACCATATTCATTCCTGAGTGCTGTCCCAGAAAAGGATTTCTAGTACACCTGAAAATGGTAGTCTGTGAATGTTAGTCAAGTGAAGTTGTATGTGGGGTACAGAAGTAAAAGTGAGCTAGTCCCAGCTAAGTTTTAATTAATATGTTTGTCTGGTTCAGATTGTCACGTAGTAAAATGACAAAATTGTAATATGCAGTAGAGGCCAATATATTTTTAATGGGCCATAAAATGCCATTCTTGTACCAACTTGTACAAATGTTTTTGCATCTAAGACAACAGCTTTCAAAATAAATGGTTTCACTAAGACCACTCATCAGTGTTGATTTCTGCAAATATGAATAAACTATAGATATGATACTGAGCATAAATATCCGGGCTGGACCAACATATGATCATATTTGGAATATTTTATGTCAAACTTGAAATGATGCATTGATCAACTGAATTTGATTCGCCACTTTATCAGTTCTAACGATGGTCAATTAATAGGGAAAATTTCCTACATGGCTTTGGCATTTAATTACCAATACCAGATAATCTCAATTAAGCACAATTGTTGTTCTTATATCATACAAAAACGGATCAGAAGAGCTATATTTCATGTAAAGCATGAAACAGTATGCTTTTAGTTACTATAAGTGCCCATGCTGTATTTTAACAAAAAATTCCTCTACTCCTCGAAGCTGCTAAGGTAATCACTTTCACTTGGTCATTCTTCTTTCCTTCTTGCCTTTGTAATATGCTTCCCAGTGCCCTAATATCTTCACAAAGTTTCCTAAGGGTGCCTTTTTAAACGGGGAGGTGCTAAGTGTTCCTTGCTGTTTGTGATAGGCCCATATACTGAGCGGGTTTTGTGATAGCAGCTCTCTGATGGCTCGTCTTCTCTCCCAGGTCTCTCTCTGGCAGGAAGCGCCAGAAAGGGAATAAAGGAAAAGGGGGCTGGGAGAGAAAGGAAAAGAGACAGCAGGGAATTGACATAGAGCCTGGCTCCATGCCAGAGCTGGCCTTTTGCGTCTAATGTACGAGCGGGGATTTATTTAAATGGGGAGAAGAGGGGACAGCTTCACAGCGCCAGATTAATTCCGCTTTTTTATTCCGAAAATAAAAGAGACTTTGAATTATTAAGAGATAGCAGGATTAGGAGCCTCTCTTCCCAGCCCCAATCTACGCTCCTTTTAATTTTCACTTCATTAGAATTCTTTTTGAAGTATTTTAACGTGGACAAAAGGAAAGAAAGAGAGAGAAAGCTAGAAATATTAAATATCAGTTAAACTGTATTAGACATAAGCCCAGGCCTCAGTTTTCTTTCTTTCTGTCAGCCTCTCTGTCTTTTCTCTTTTTTCTCCCAGTCATATTGATCCTGCTCTTTTGCTTCTCAATTATACTCTCATTGTAGCTTCAGCCAAGTGGAGAAAGACAGATTTAGAAATGAAACAGCTTCTGTCATCGGTTCACGTGGTGCGTGACAGGAACGCTCAGACCTACTTGTGCTTTTTCTTCTCTGCTTAAACTGTTCAACCTGTCACTGGGGTTGTGGGGTCAAAACAGTCCATGAAAACACCTCTTGAGGTCAAAGGGCAGGCCTGGCAAAGCTTAACTGAGCATCAATGTTGTGTTTTCGTTATCCTCACCTAACACTTGCTGATTGCAGGGGGTGGGGGGATCATGCGTCCACGATTGTAGTGGTGAATTCTCTCTGTTAGATGACCACTTTCTAATCTCTGCCACTGCTTTGTGGGGCGGATTAAGCCAAAAAAAAAAAAAAAAGTTTTTACAGATTTTTCAGTAAAATAACAGCTGCCACTCCTGCTAATCCACATAAAGCAAATGTAATTAATGCTTGCTTTAAAAAAAAAAAAAAAAAAAAAAAAAAGCTTCATTTGTGTGACTATGACAGTTTAAACAGCCCATTTAAGATACTAATTACTTGTGTAAATTGTTCATTGTTTGTTTATCCCAGGGGAGGATCTTAGGATTTCATATGCAGAGACCTCAGACTGGGTTTTAACCTAGTATGGTTCAGTATGCACTACAGCTTAGAATGATTTATTACTGGGTAAAGCAAACTGATGGTGAGATCTTGTTGTGGTTTGGCGCTTCATAAAAAGGCATTTGTCACTTAAACCAAATGCTAATTAATTTATGCCATTATATGTGTAATTATTCTTCTAATAAAGGTTTATTTAGATATTTATCGTACATCATGGACATAGAAATTGTTTCATGCCTTATGACTCTAGTCATCATGGTAAATAAAGACTTTTGTGTGTGGGTAAACAGCAGGAGTCTATAATGTGCTTTGTGAAGTGGATCGCGCTCTCTTTTAAATCGGTGAGCAAACAGCAGCGAGGAGTAATCAGGCCGTTGGGTTGCGGCACAGCATCTGCAGCTTATCAGCACATCAGGACGCTGGTGTGTGATTTAGAGCCTGACGAGGTGGCCCTTGTGTCGGCCCGTTGTCATTGAAATAAAGCTGGGGGCCCTGCTCCCCTCGCCAGTCCAGAACAAGTGTATCTTCAGAAACACGCTGGCCTCTTATGGTAATGATGGCGTGTGTGTGGGTGTGCATGTGCGTGTGTGTGTTTCGGGTTTCCCTCTAGGGTATTCGGGAGGCGAGTCCCCTTTCTGACGTGCATGTGTTGAAGATTAGTAAGGCTAAGAGGGCCTGTGTTAACCAGCTTAGCTTAACCCTGGTGAGGCACCTTTTTAAAAATAATATAAAATAGAGCAAAAGCATAATAGTTGTATGCTAGAACAGTACGCTAAGGGAGAACGGAAAATTTTCATCCCACATCCTCTCACAAACTATTATGTCAAATGGTCTTATGGCATCTCTGAGATTTTATTTCATTCATCACAAATATGTTGGGCAAAAACTGACAACCACAGCCTGAGCCTTAAATGGGAATCCGCCCAATATCTGATGCTAACAACAGCCTGCAGACGCGGAGGAAGTGTCATCTTCCTGACGAGAGAAAGCTCAGGCACATAATCTGGTGCCATGTGCGCTCTGAAGATAGATGAAGAAAAGTGGTCTTATTTGATAGCATATATGCTAATATAAAACCTAGTCATAATTAAAAACCTTTTTGATTTTACTCAGTAGCGAGTTCTTTTACAAAGCACTGAGGAGTGCATGCAGATGATGGCGAGAGAGAGGATGAGATAGAGAACAATGTCCAACTCTGCGTAAAAAATAAAGAGTGAATACCTGATATACATCATCTATTTAAACAAACCTAATGCTTGACTGCTTGTTGTGGGTTGCATTTCATACATAAAATATGTTCCGTCACTGATATCGGGCCTTATCGGAGGTAGAGAGAGAGGCGGAGGCGGGCTGTGGGAGGCAGGCTGGGAGCGCTGGGCTGTTTGTGCACCGTGATTGAGGCCCCAGAGCTGAAGATGCACCTCTGATAGCATCAGTCTGTCTGTCTGTCAGCCCAGCAGGCAGAAGGTGGGTGTGTTTATGTGCGTGTGTGTGTTAGAGAAAATGAAAGCGGATAGAGACATGGATGGACCTGGAGCAGAGAAAATATACAAAGAAAATCGGAGCTGGAGTCTTATGTCGGGTGGAAGTGAATGAGAGAAGCTGCCCGTGCGGCCGTATTTGTCCCCTGAGAGGGGGAGACGAGATGAAGGGGAATCTCCCTCAGTCCGCCCTCCCTACTGTCAACACTGATTGGGACAGATCCTCCCAGAGGAACGTCACAACAATGTGAGCCGTCAACAGCCGAGCCTGTCAGCGAAGGCGTCAGGCATATAGTGCACACACAGGGCACTCGTGTTCGGGTTAGGGAAGGTGAGTCACTGAGGTCGAGGATAATAGGGGGAATAGAGAGGAGAGGGAATGATGGCTGTGGCCTGTGCTCTCTCTTCAGCTTGCTCCACTCTAAACCGGCTCTTTAGGGAACTCATCTCTGGATTGTGAATATGCCTGTGGCACTGGAGTCAAGCAGCTGATGAATAAGACGCAGCTGGCGAAGGCAAAAGCTACAAGGATGAACTACAGCTTATTCAAGTGTTTTAGGCGGGCAGACATCATCTTAGTGCAGCCTTGACCTCACTGTAAAGCAGAGGGGAGACTAGACAAGAGTGTGTGTGCATACGTGTGTGTGTGTGGGCTCTCTCTCTCTCTCTCTTTCTCTCTCTCTTTCTCGCTAGTCTTATTTTCCAAGTGGCAGTGATATCCAGTAATTAAAACTGAATAGCATTTGGTAGCCTATCTTTTCATTTTTTTTTTAACTTTTATATATGACTTAACACAAAACCACCTTAAATGAAAAGAACATTTTAGCCTTATTAGCAAAACTATCCAAATTTGTTTATGGTACATTACAGAGAAAATGACTGACCTTGCTGGCTCTTGCTGTTATGTGTTGTAGTTGTACTATTTTGGGTCTCAGCTGTTTTGTAGCATTGTCCTGAGTGGACAGTAATATATTATCTGGATACTATATAATAACCCACAGTGCACCATAAATCCAGTGACCAATAAATGCACACTACTTTTATTTAGAATACCATTTGTTGTGATTTCTCACTGCAGAGAGTCACTAAATCTGATGAGTTAATGTTGGTGGTGTATTTTTTGTGTATCATTTCTTTTAATATATATTGAAAATGTCTAAGTGTTGTGTGAATTTTTGCTGTCAGAAAAGAATATGTAGTGAAGTAAACAAAGGTGTGAATATGGGTGTGTATATACAGTACGGTATTTGTGAGTGCTGGTATAAGCACCTATCTTCATACCTGCACCTCATCATACATGTTGACTACAGGAGAGGAAATTAAAAACAAATTGAAAATGTTGCTGTTCACTTCGAAATGAATGCAGAAGAAGCAAATAGTAGATATGAAACTTCTGGGTTCTTATTTAAAGATACAGCGCTATTATTTATTCTAACAGCCAGCTAGGGAACAGTTAAGACGAGTGTGGATAATGCATATTAAAAGTGAATATTTAATAAACCTGTGCTGCAGACTGTCTCTGCAAGTCAGCACTTTTGCATATTTAAACTTATTGTAGCGCCGCATCGGAACAATGCTAATCGGAAACCTCATCAATAAAATGGGACACATCATTTGATCATTTGTTCATTCATCTTCAGTAAGAACTTTATCTTTGTCAGGGTGATGGTGGATTCGGAGACAAGGTGCGAATACAGCCAGAATACTTTACATTGCACCATGCACATGCACACTTTGCCACCAACGTTTTTGAGGAACTAATACTCATATTAGCATGTTTTTTTTGTTTGTTTTTTGGGGGGAAATGGGAGGAAACTGGAGGACCTAGAGGAAACCAAGTTTTATGCAGAGAGAACATTTACTTAAATTTGTCCTTTATGTAACTTTTCCTATCTGTCACTCTCACGGTTTTCTCTTTTTTATTTAATAAGGATGATTGAGTATTCTTTTCTCCCTCTCTTGCAGTGCATACTGTAAGATCGGAAATTCGTTCCTTTATTCATGTGTACTCGTGTGTTATTCCCACTGGGACAGACCTCCTTACTGTCTGGGGGCATTAAATTAATCAATCACTTAATTAATTCCAAATTTGTCCTTCATCCCACTTTCGCAATTTCTCACTGTTCTGCCTCTTTGTATTTACATGTAATATAGAAGATATGAGAGTATAAGAATATCTGTGTGTCATTTTGTGTGTGTGCGTGTGTGTGTGTGTGTATGTGTAAGCATTTAAGCAGGCAGCAGCAGTAGGGGGTCTTCACCTGGCCCGCGTGAGCCACACTGATACACAAACAGGATTATCAGGCGGGAGAAGGTGCGCATGAGGCAGGACGCTGCCGAGCTGAAAAATTCCATTTGTCAGATCACTGGCTTTCATGAATACTTAAAGAATGGAAAAATACACTGCTGCTTCTCATAGACTAATTACACTTGTAAAGACATGGAGGATATATGACTTGAATATACAAATACTTTATATGAAGAAAGTTTTTTTCTCCTCCTGGTGTTGCATTTGTACAACTTTATACACAAAGCATAAATTTGTTTGATACAGTAAAAATATTCAAGATGAACTCTCATATTTCCTTTAGCATTATAGCATTCCTATACTCACTGGAGCGTTAGGAGAAGGATTATAAACTACCCAATGGGTTAAAACTCACTGATGTATGGAAGGAAGTGTGTGTGTCACCTGTCATTCAGCCTGGTGAGTTTTTGCAAATGTACCTTTCATTTACTTTTGTTTAAAAGCAAACATTATATATAGCACTCCTACTACTCCTACTCCTCCTCCTCCTCCTCCTCCTCCTCCTACTACTACTACTACTACTACTATTACTACTACTACATTATAAGAATGTGTGGTTGAATTCTCTAATCTAATTACTAAAAAGATATGCATTCATTTTAGGTTTATGTTGGGTTCATATTATTATGCACCATAATTTTTACATGGTAACAGACTGTACATGGGAACTTGTACAGCGCACACACACCAATGATCAATTGTGACAGGGAAATACATACAATCACTGAGTTAGTGAAGTTTGTTGCTGTTGTTCATAAGAGATTTCAGGTGTCAGGTCTTTGTGGCACAAAGAAGTCTCCAGGAATGAATAGTTTATGCTTTCTGGTTTCTATGTAAAATATCAAGATGTCTCATTAATTTCAAGAGGAAATGCTGGTTAGGAAATATTAAATATTAATAATATTAAATTAATAATAAACCATTAAAAACACAACATATTGTTTAATAATGAAGCAATATCACATGAGAGGAAGTGCTGTTTTAATGAATATTAGCCCAAGGCCTGAAGGCATCACAGCCATGCTGATATTCCGTACAACAGCACAACCTTGAGTGTGATATTACTTGTATACAACAGTCCTACAAACGGCATTAATTATCAATAGATTATATTTTTGAGGGGTTTATTTAATGAGTTATTTTGCTCCTCCAGCACACATCCTTCCACAACTGGTCACTCAGAGTTAGTGAACAACAGTGAGTGTAATTAACAGGAGGAAAGTAGTTTTAAATTCTTACTGTTACTATGTAGCCACAAGGTAAGGAGAATAAACCATGGAGGTGGTGGACAGTTCTCAGAAACTTAGGAGATTTAATTTATATTTCCATTTCCATTTTCCATTTAGATTACTGTACATATAAAAGCTAACTTCTGGGTACCCAAATAGTGTTAAATGGAAACTGGTGCACTATGTAGCATGTATAATCCTTTCCTCTAAACATCAAGTAGTGCACTTGATCAGGGGTTAAAGAGGGATTTGGGATTCAGCCTTTGTTTAGAAGCTACTTAGCTTTGTAACTTGCATTAGCCGTGAACAGAACAACTCAGATGGTCCAGAGGCAATTCGAAATGACTTGAAAGCAATTGCTAAAGAGATAAAGTGTAGGTACAGATGGTATAACATAACATGTTTGTTCTTGCTGAAAGTGCTTCTGTGACTGGTTTGAATGTAGGTTTTGGCATGCAGCTGTTTTTCCCTCTCTCTACTACTGCAGACTGTTCTGACCTACTTTCACCCTTGCTAGCAACAAACAGTTAGTGTAATTAATGACTGTTAAAACATCTGGGCCATGGAGCAATACATGTACAGTAGTTAAACATCCCAGTGCTGTTATGCTCTAAATCATTACTTAAGGAATGCGTTTCGCCCAATCAGATTACTCGGTTGGAACAAATTTCTGTGAACAACTATAACATTATTATGGTTGGCAAATTTCTGTACATTTGGTAGAATACACTGGAGAGAAAAATAACAGCATGGCATACCATATTTTTCATTGAAAAAAAACAGCTTATAGCAGTTTCAAATAACAGTAACAATAATTAGTATATTTCCATTCCATAAATGGATCTAAATATCAACTTAAAGTTTTCACTTTAAGTTCTTACAATGGGTTAAGTGAAAACAGGGTGGCTAAAATGTTCATGGCAGTGAGCAAGCCAGTCGTGATAGAGGAGGTTACAGTTGAGCTGATCAGGTGGAGGATTAAATAGTAGAATTGCAGATTGAAAATTAGTAATATTAAAAAATATTCTAAATCACTAAAATACTATCTTAAAGAATGTGCGGCCTAAGATATTGGCCTATGAAGTAAGGTCTGCCGTGTTTTTGTTACACAAAAACAGATTAAAATTACTAAAAACTGATCTAATGTTCTCCTGATATTATCATCAGTTTAGCTAGCATTTGTTAGGTGGACACAAATGGAATTTCCATATCTGATACCATTTGCACTGTTATGTATTTTTAACGAGTAGAAAATAAAAAAAACCCTATTTCAGAAGGGCCTAATTATTGGCCTGCATCAAGGTCTGAAAACAATTAAGGAGATTTGAAATTGATGAAATTGGGTTAAGAAATGTCAAAATCATTATTAAAAACCTAATATAGTGCTGAACCTCTATCTTTTTGGAAGAAATGTGGTAGGAAAAAATTATTAATGGGGATCACTTATTAAATATGCATGGTAAATAATTGACAGTAACAGAAATTTAATAGTGAAAGTAAAAGCATTTGCACATGCACAACGTAACGAGAACTTACAGGAATGGGAATAAACAGCTGTGTAGCCATAAGAAAACTACTTGTTAGTGGGACTAATCAGAAAAAAAGACTTCCATTTGCTAGGGAGCATAAAGGTTGAACTTTGGAGCAATGGAAAAACATCATGTGGTCTGATGATTAGGGTAAGAAGGTAAGTGCATGAAGCATTGCACCCATCATGCATAGTGGCCACAGTACAAGCCTCTGGAGGCAGTGTTATGATCTGATTTTGCTTCAGTTGGTCAGGTCTAGACTCAGCAACGTTATGCGGCAAGTCAGCTGATGACCTAAATTCAGTGTGTCAGTGTGTTTTATTTCTCTATATATTACTTAGTTGGCTAGCTTTGTAAGCTGTTCATGTGAGATAAAGCGTCCATGTACACATCATTCTGTGATTAAACATGTGATTTTTTTTTCTGCAACTGTTGGCTTATTTTATCACAAACTGAGCTTTTACATAATAGGCTCCAAATCAGTCTTTTTACAGCACTACTGACACAACTTTCATCTTAAATACAAAATTGAATTTAATGCTTAAAAATGTAACACAGGCACAAATCTGTGTCAATTAGAGTCAAATTTCAAATCAAAGTGATTTTTAGGTTGAAACTTTTTAAATTTCAACTCTCTCTCACTCATGCAGATGCTCTTACAGTTACAGATTGAGTTTTTATAACCATAGGTAATAATTTATGACTATTTATTAAAAAAAAAGTGTGTATTTTTTTTTAAACGAGTATATGAAATTGACATGTTAGCCACTCGATTGGGTATCTGTACACATGACCCTTTCCACAACATTTGCGGCATTTTCTTTGCATTTTCATCACCGTTGTCCTAGTTTGTATAGGAACAGCCGAGTGATGATTTAGATCAGATATGAAGTGAATGCAAACTGTCTGCTTAAAAAAATCAATGAAGATCCTAAGCTCCAGCATTTAATTATATTTGAGATTAGTATTGACTGAGTCAGACTGTCCTCTATGTTATGGGTAAAACAATTCTTGAATACAAACATGTTAGTAATGCATTCCCCGGAGCCCTTTTTTTAGACTTGTTTTGATTAACACAGTAAACTGTGACATTTTGACTGTATTTTTATTGCAAGGAATGACATCACTTTCCTGAACATAGCAGTGAGGTTGCCATTATTATTATTATTTTTTTTCTAAGAAATTATAATCTGTGATCTCGTCTCTTGTGAGTAAATTTGGTAGTTCTTTTTCACTACCAACGTACTGGCACCGGTTTGAGAGGCATTGCAGATTGCTTTGTGAATTCATGCCATAAAATCTAGTCTCAGTGTACACTTTCAACTACATTCCTAATCTGATGCCAATATCTTATCTTATGCTGAAAAAAAAACTGATTTTGGTGATCTGCAAAAAAAACTTGTGTTTCACTATACTTGTCATGTGACCATCCATTTGCTAACGGAAGAGAACCTGAAGTGTTTGACATGGGATGGTAAATGCTGTGTCAGTGTTTTAGCATATATTTTGCATTTATTTTCTCACTTTGTCAGATTTTGTCATGCCTTGGCATTTTTTTTTTTTTGGTCTTATTGTGTTTTGGAACCAGCTTTGTTCACACTTATATTTCTGTCCATTTAGCTTAATCCTTTTAGGTAATGCAGCTTCTCTGGTGAAGTGAAAGCGAAGGCCAAGATCTCTTCGATGTGTGTGTGATCTGTAGGTTTTACTGAGGCAGATCGCCTGTACGCACCGAGAGATTAGTTGCATCTGGGGCTTTAAAGAACACGGCAAATTGTGGCCTTTCTTCAGTGTGCCTGATAAGGCCATAAATGAAGGGAGTCTTCTTATCAGCCACACTGCTAGCCATAAATCACAAATGCCTGCTCCCTGCTGCTACCCCTGGTGGTTCCTATCTGCATGGTAAGCTTGGGGAGAGCCTGACATTACCTCACAACAAGAACACACATGCACCCGCACACACGAACTCCTCTACAACACATAACTAAACAGTGTATAACAATGTGTTCTTCTTCTATCACTTGCTCTTTTTTGCCTCCTCATTTGTCTCTGTGTGATTTTGCATGCCTTCAAAGAGAAGAATCATTTCCCTTTGGAAATAGTATCAAACTTTAATCCACCAACACTTTAGTATATTTTTAATAAATGGGATGAGAAAACAACATTTATTGGGATATTGTCCCTCTTTTGTCTCCCTTGAACTAAAAGGAAAATAAAGAGGATCGCATGAGCCTTAATGAGCTTGTGTAAGTCATTCTCTTGTTTAATGATTTTCCCCTCAGTAATTACCATCAGTGTTCATGCCTAGTTTAGTTGTCTTTTTGCCTCCTCACAGCTCTTTGAATTCAATTCATCATAGTGCAGCTATTACACACAAATCACTCTCCGTTTCTTATTTATCAGCATTTTCAACTCTTTTAAAGGCAGACTGGATGTTGTCACACACGAGTTCATGCACATATTGTAGAATTGTATAGTTCATAGAGTTTATGTTGAATGGGTTACCATGACTGATTGTGGTAGTGAAGGCTATAGCTAGCAGTAGGTAAGTTCATGTGCATCCATTTGTGTGTAAATGAGAGATCTGCTGTTTGTCTGTTAGACCAAGTCACAGCACTCAAACAAGCTGCTTGAGATAAAATCGCTGTCAACTCTGCCTACAGTATGACTGTCGATTTTGTAGTCAAGGAAGACTGTTGACGAACAATCTTGGATTAATTGGATGTTAATTAAATGTTAAGCCACATACGCCAGTGAATCACATGCTTATGAGACCTGTGGGCTTTAGTGCCTCCTTATCAAGGTCACAAGTCACAGTCAGTCAGCGAGCAGTTGATGAGGGTCACTGGGCAGGTCATCTCACCTATTTGTCTCTTTACTTACTAAGTATCGAACAGGGAGTGGTGTTACTTAAACAGTGAAGAAAATTTATTACTCTAAAGGTCCAAAAGGTTTGAGTCAACTACTTGAATACATTCAAGTTAATATTACTGCATTTATAGTTGTTACTTATAATAAAATAGCATGTACTTTAATCATCTTTTGCTTTAATAATTTACAAAATTTCAGATTGTTGTTATTAAATATGTGCAATCTGATCTCTGTGTTTTAGTGTTAATTATTGATACTGTTATACTAAAATTATGTTGAATATTAGACTTTGATTGGTCAGAAAACCTTTGATTAATTTTTCACGAA
>JAOTRS010000016.1:15945291-15958351 GCA_028565755.1 Dinotopterus cunningtoni
ATTACCGTCTTAAACAGTTTAATGCATTTCTGTGTGTACAATTCATCACAGACAATTGTTTGTTGAGTCTGTTGCCTTTTGTATTTCAACCTTTCTTGTATCTAACCTGCATGTGCGAACTTAAACATATAAAAAGCGTGAAATGGAACATAAAAAGTGTTGCAAATCTACATGTAAATTTCACAGGGCTTTTCTGAGTCACTATTTAAAAATGTTGACTTTATATCCTTATTGAAATGAGATTAAATAGACTTCAGGGAGTTCTGGGGTGATTTCCTGTTTGGATTAGCTATGTTGCCGTTTTTCTCCATCCTCCTCTGAGGAAATTACAAATTAATTATCTGCTGTTTGTCACCAAATTCATCTGATCATTTTATTTCTGATACACATGTCCATGATTTTTTCTGCAGATTGCACCTCAGGCTGGAAAAAAAAAAAATCATTTTTTGGCCACTGCTGCTTGCTGCATTTAGTCACTAATGCTTTGGTGTTAAATGTGATGATTATCCATGCGTCTGACGGCTTGAATGCCATGTTGCAAATAGAGCAAAATCATTTGACCACATAAAACAGACGTGTGTGTTCTGTTAGAAACTTGCTCATTCTGCTGTTATTTTTTATTGCCTAAGAAATGTGTAAAATTATAAAACTGATAAATTGATCCTCTGTTAAATAAATCCATCATGAACATTGCTCACTATCCGAACAACCTAAATTAATTTAAACTTTGCTGTTTTTAGCTAGAAGACGCGTATTTGGTTGTTTGCGACCATCCCAACCACCAGGGGGTGCATCTATACAAAAAGCATATTTTACTATAATTTTATAAAAAGGTCTATGTATCAGGCATAGATTGTGTAAAAAGAACTGGACAAACCATCCATTGTTTTCTGTCGCTGGTTATGAAGCTCAAATGTGACAGCTCTGGCAGGAGCTGACTCCACCGAAACCTACAGTCAATGGGCAATTGGGCGGAGCAAATAGCACCTGGATGTAGATTCAAACAAACCTACTTACCTCAGTTACCACAAGCTAGCTATCTTAGGCTCTAAGAGGATTGACTTGCTCTTGAAGCCAGCTCCTAGTGGACATTCGAGGTTTTGACACTTCTGCACTTCTCAGTATCAGGTTACTGCAGTGCACCCCCTTGTGGTGATAGATGAAAAAAACCCTGTTTTTCCATAGTTTGCATAACTAGATTATGTAAATAACATTAGAAGATCATGTAGAGTAGCGAGACATCACAGTTATTGGTAATGAAATGCATCATGTCAATTCGTCTGCTCTCTTCCTTCTGCTTGTGGTGTTATTTAAGTAGAAATGTTGGTGGTTAGCTAGCTAATTTTGAGAGTGTTGCGCTAACATATTTTTGGGAGCTACAGTATTAGCCAGTCGACATTTTTAAGACAGGTTGTTGAAATTTCAGTCACATATGACTCAGATGTTCACAACCAACAAATACATGAAAACAAACAAACAAACAAAGCTTTACACCAAGCTAACTAGCCTAATGGTCTAATGGTAAGTTTTAAGATGCTTTAAGTCGATATTTTGCAAGTCATTGCTTAGAGAACTGATGAGATGTTTAGAAGGTTCTTGGTGCCAAAGCTTGTCTCATTGTAAACTAGCTGACTGTGCCTGTGACTTTGTTTGCATAAGATTTAATTGCACACTCATAAATGCAAAAAAAAAAGTACTGTGCCACCTGTTGAATTTTAGAATAAATAAAATTTATTGAAGTGGAATGAAGGGGTGAGAGTGCATTTATTAAGTAGATTTCAATTGCACGCTCATAAGCACATATTAAAAAATCTACAGCGCCTTCTGTTTTTTTATGATATAAGGGCATTTTTCCATTTAAATTTCAAAGTAGCATATCTTCTTTTTTGTACATGATAACAGACAGACAAAAATTCCAAAAAACCACCCTGATGTGTTCTATTGTTAGGAATTTAGATTCCCAGCACATGTCCTGCAGGCTTGTTTAGCTACTGAATATTTCTACCTACATTTATAATTTTTTTTCCTGTCTTATTATACATCTAATATTTCCTGCGCAAGCTCATTATAATAAAGTAGCTTATTGTCTGACGTTCAGGTCTGAAGCTAACTTAAACATACAGCTACATGTTTAGCATTGTGTAGACGGCATGCTTCATTATCATCAGGACAAATCTAATGGAAGGGCATTAGGAGTCCCAGAGGGGCACAAAGACTGACATTTAACAAATGAGTCAGAGAAGTGAACACCATACACTAATGCGACTCCATATGTCTTTAGACACGCTGTCATTCTCGCTCGGACGGCAAACGGCGGCATCTCTACGAGTCCTTGTCCTCCGTCGCCATCAACACAATCTTACTGGAACCAGAAAAGCTATGGTGGTGGAGCGGAAATGTAAAATTATAATAAATTTAGGACAAACTGAAACAACACTGATTGATCGATCGATCGATCGATTGATCTATCTATCTATCTATCTATCTATCTATCCATCCATCCATCCATCCATCCATCCATCTATCTTCCCTTGTCTCAGGCTTGTATCATTCCAAAATGGCCACCAGCCCGAGCCCATACATTACCCCGCCTTCCTAAGCAGCGTTCAGCTCATTAATCTCCCTCACATCTCGCTTGTTATCAGTAGTTTAAAAGAGATGTAGATTAAGCAGGAGTGTGTGTCACTGCTGTCAGGAGATGGAGATTTTATTCCTTTGTTGTTGCTCTGTTCGGCGATGTTACACTAAATCACACGCCGCCATCGCTCGCCTGTTCGCCGCTCGTAATATAACTGTAACGCCTAAAAGCTACAGTGACGTCTGTCACAACATTTGCATATTTATTTACACTCAGGTCTAATTGAAATTTTACATCTGAGCCATCAGCACTCACTCTCTCTCTCACACACACACACACACACACACACACACACACACACACACACACACACACACACACTTTTATCCTTTTTATTCTTAATGATCTCCTTTACCCCTCCTCCCCCTGTCACACACACACACCAGAGGATGTTATTCATTAACGGCGTGTGTTAATTGATTGTTTATTCATCAGAGCCTCTGGGTAATACTTTGCATCCCCCCACACACACACACACACACACACGTTTAAAACAAACCTGGACTTTTGATTGTGCAGAATAAAAGAACACAGTTATGAGATTTAAAAACTCCTTTTATTTCTTTATCCCCTGCTACGCTAATGCACTTATCCCACCATATCACTAGTGCTTGTATGCCATCAAGGTAAAAAGATTTCACAGAACATTTTATCCATGATCGGACTCCTTTAATGAGGAAATCTTTCAATGGCCCAAACATGTTAGAAGTGACTTGGAGGCAAGTCAGGACTGTATGGGGGATGAAGCAATAACTCCCAGCTGAGTTCCTGCAATGCACAACTGGTGTTTGTGAATTGTTATTTAGTTACGATAGACAGATGCATCTCTTCCGTAAGTTGGTGATAAGTTATCTGTCAATTTCCGAGGATCAGGCATGCCACTCGCTCAATGCTTACTGGAATGACTGCTATGAGCTCCGAGCCACTTTGGCTGGGATTTCGGCTGTCATTTATGGATGTGCAGCCTTCTTTAAATTGTTTGCACCAAAAATCAACAAATGTTTTACTGCAGCTAAGAGTCTCATTACTGTACTGTGCTTGAAGTCTTTTGTTAATATCAATAGGTTTTACTCCTTCGTACAGTTTGACTTGAACATCCTTTGCACATAATGGTACACCATGACAAGACAACCTGATATAGCTGTAGTGGCATGATATGGTACAAAAGTATAGACAATGGGAGGCACAGCTTAAAAAAATGTTTAGGTTTAGAGAAAACTTTTTAGATTTAAACTGAGCTCTTACGCTGAGAATATATTAAACTTTATACTTGTCAAAGCATGTCATTGAATAGTTATGAATAGTGGCTGTCCCAATTCGCACAATGAACCTGCTGTGTAACTAAACAGTGGAGACATTGAGTGAACTTCAGAAAATGTACTGTTTTAAAAAAGGGTTTATGAGGCAGCATGGTGAGTTAGCGGTTAGCATTGTCCTATCGCACCTTCAAGGTTGGTGGATCAAATCTCTCTTTTTGGTCTGTGTGCAAGTGTGTGATTTTACACTATGTTGGTTTGGCACCCCATCTAATGTGGACCCTGCCTTGTGACCTAAGTTTCTTAAGATAGGCTTCAGGCTCCCTGTGACATTACACGAAATGAGAGGTTTGGAAGATGGAGAGTTTTAAAAGGAATGTATTGGTTGTGTGAGCTAAATCTTTGCAGCTGTAATCTAGCGTCAGTGCTATCAAATACTAAATATAGTCTTTTTTTTTTTAAAGAAAGGAATAATCTCATTCTTGTATTTAAATTAAATAAGATTTCACATCTTGAAAATGAAAACTAAGCAGGCAGCATGATGGCGTAGTGGTTAGCACTGTTGCCTTACACCGCCAAGGTCAAGGGTTCAGTAGGCTCCAGGCCATCGTGGGCCTGTACAGGATAAGTGTTATAGAAGATGAATGACGGAATGAAAAATTAAACACTACGCAAAGCTATTTCTTTTCTGCTTTTATGTGTCCTTTGCTTTTGAAGTGAATTAGGTTTATCACTAGGAGATTTTCTTTTTTGGACTAGCTTTTGCTTAAAACCTGATGTAGCACTGTAATCCCATTTTAAGCAGTGTACTCTAGTGAAAGCTGTACTTGATGTGTGACATCATACCTTGACTTTTTCCTGACTAATATACTCTATATGTGCATTATCCTACAGTATAGATCAATTCTATATAATTTTTCCTACAGTTCTAGAACACTGTTTGTTAATATTAGATCATATTTGAAAATGATGAATCAGCTTGTGTAGTTCCACTCCCTTTCTCAAGGGATTCAGCAGGCGTATTTGTTGTGTGTGAATTATGGACATCTGTGTTAAAAAGCACTTGGATGAGCTGGGATGAACTGGATGAGCACAGCCTGTAAGTCAACTATCTTATTGACTACACTTCAAACTCTTGAGCCTCTTCGAAAAAGAGGTGAATAAGTGCAGTACATTTGGAGGAGAAAAAAACTCTCTTCAACAGCCAGTAGCTCTGATACAAGCAAATCCTCACTAAGCCACTAAACTGTGTTTAAGCAGTGACCATGAGGAGAGGCCAGCATTAGAATCTCTCCCAGCCATCGGTCTGTGATTTTCAGTGCTGGAGCTTCAGGGTTGTATGGCTGTATCGGTGGTGTGTGTGTGTGTGTGTGAGAGTCAGTGAGGGGGAGGGTGTTGGGTGCGTGATCATATCTATACCCCTCTTAAATCGCACAGGAAAATGGAGGCTGTTGGGATTAGGGGGCCTCTGTAATTGTGGAGAGGTGGCAGAGTCAGAGAACAGTGATTCTGCTGGATTAAGTCACTGTCTGTGTGTGTGTGTGTGTGTGTGTGTGTTTTCGTCTGCACCCCTAGGGCTATATTCACAAAAGAGGAAAGCCTCTTGTACTAGTTCCATGGCAAAACGGGCTGGAACCCAACATGAGTGATTCATATTTCGGTCAACAGTAAGGCCTCATGGCTTTCTTTCTTTGTCATTAAAAGCCCATAAGTTTATCAGGGACAAACCACATAACATTCTAGTGATCAGCATTAAAAGACATTAAGGAAAAGTCTTCATTGAAATGCAGAAAATATGATTCTATATGCACATTTGTGATTTATGCACAATTGTGGTGCTATTGCTTTGGCTGACGAGAAATTACCGTACTGTAGAAGCAGTAAAGCCAACAAGAGCTGGACTCAGAGATTCAGAATGCAATGATCCTATATGTCATTGTTGCACTGACATATGGCAGAAACTAGTTAGATAGTGGTATTGATCAAAGATAGCAATGCTTGCCTGACAGTTGAAAGATTGGAAGCTGATCAGTTTGAGCAGATTGTAGAGGAAAGGAGATCACACAGAAGGACTAAAGTGTTGCTGCATTAGTTAGTACATTTACATGATGCTATATCAGTCTAACTAAAACCGGACTTGTCCAACTGAAATCGTAGTAAATTTAACTTCTCAAAGTTGGAGTAGCACATTCAGATCATGCAGTGGGTCGAGCCACTCTGGCATGTACTGTACTGTATACCTCAATCATGCGCAGAAATCGGCCTGGGCGCATTGACCAGGAAGTCGAGCAAAATGCATAACAGCGGAAATAGCCGATAATACAGCAGAGTCGTCTAACTTTAGATAACACCATAATCAAAAGAGATTACATATTATTTGAACAAAAATCTAAAGCAGGTACAAAATGTTAAAAATTGTCCATGTCTTCACTGATCGACCGTCAGTTTGCCGCTAGCTTACTTGTTTGTAGATTGTCTTGGTGTATGATGCAATAGGTCAACAGGGAATACTAACAAGGGAATACTAACAAGCTGAAAGGGGGCATATCATCACCTACTGTAGCAGACTCAGACATACTTTGGTCAATAAATCGATTCCCATGCCGTGCTTGTATAATGGGACAAGTGCAGTAGTCCAATTAAATGGCCTAACCGTAGCTCGGCTTAACGGTGCATGTAAACATACAGACGGTATCGAATGTATCGGAGGAGTAAAGGCTAATCTCTACTCGTGTCACTATCAGTAGATGGTCATACAACATGTGGGTAATGTGAAACCACCAAGGATTTCAATTTTCCATCAAGTGAAAATAGACCAACCAAAGCAAAAATGTGTTAATTTTTAACATGTTAATTATACAGATTAATATGCAAGTATTTTTATTTTTTTTTGCTTTCCATTAAAAGTAGCATTAACAGCAGAGCAGAAAGAGAGTGTGAGAGAGAGTGAGAAAGAGTGTGTGTGTCATGTCTGGACCTTTTTTATGCACAGAGAGGAGGTGACCCCATGTCTGCTGCTTGTATCAGCACCACTGCTTTGTGCTTGAGGGAAGATTTACCCTCTTAAAGCATCCTCAAACCCTAGCTTTCCTGGCAAACACCCCAGCTGCCATCTCGCCTTTTATTTCCCTCAGACATTAATCTCTTTCTCCACTTCTGCATCTCTGAAACACTTGCATTGTCTGAGCTCCTCAGCTAACGTTCACTTTCTATTCACTGCACACACACACACACACACACACACACACACACACACACACACACACACACACGCACACACTCACACACACATGCACACACAAACACACACACATGTCTTTTTGCATCTAGGAAGAATCAGCAGAGTCATATTGTTCCCAAATCATTGTAATATCTATTTATTGTGGATGCTGATGCTCGGGTATTCAAAAGAGCATTAAGACTTCAAAAAGCTGAAAGAGCTTATCCCTATATTCTTAAACTCTCTTCTTTTATGCACGTCTTAGGCATTAAGGATAGGATTGTAAACACAGTGATTGTTTGACCACCAGAGTGAAGCAGCATTTGTATACGTGGGTGGAGGAGTTCTATTTCACGCTGAAATCCGCTCTTCTCATCCCTGTTTTCTCTTTCTCTCTCTCCCTTTTTCTCCTTTTCTTCAGGATGGTAAATATCAACTGCGCCCCTTAAGTCTTAACGGTGTACCGCCCGGAGTAATGTGCTTTTAAAGATACATTATGTGAGCAATTTTCCACCATACACACAGCACTGTTTGGAAATAAGAAAAGGCTATTTTATGGAGCCTAAACACAAATCTAAAGACAAATTTGCAGCTTTAGAGTGGAAAAGACAAAATGCTGAAAAAAGCCTGTCACATCTAGCCATCACCTAGACAATAAAGGTAGAATTAGTTATATGTGTATATATAAAATTCCCAATTTTGTGCCTCATTGCCATGTCTTAAATCTGCGTTTGGTCATTTTTTAGTTTAGCAAATGCATTTCAAAGCATTTTTTTTTTGTCTGCTTAGGTAATTCTCTAAACCCCAGTGGATGTGTGAAATATGTTTAGATAGGCTAAACATGCTCGTTGCACGTTGTCCTTTTTCAGTAGTTCTTATTCGGCATCAGCTACAGTATGTCCACATGGAAAGTCAAAGAATACATACTGTATGTGGAGTAATTTGATGTAGTTCAGCATGTTAGTTCAGTGTGAGTTTTCAGCTTAATATTACTGCTTATGTTTGCCTTATACAGTATCACAGTCCTAATTAACACTCAAGATTAAGTTTCTGTATCTGATAATAGTGTGAACAGCAGGGGTTATATTATTGCTTATATAGCCTTGCACAAGGTCTTTTATGGTATACACACCGCCAATTTTAAAAAGCTTGACTAAATGTTTGATACGGTTTCTGTTAAGTGATGATTATTTAGCCTTGTTTGAAGCAATCTCCAATGTCAATGCTTTGTAACAGTCTGAGAAAAAGCAGCTGAAAAGCTTCAGAATGGAGCATTTCTCTGCGAAATGACAAGCTTAATTTTTCTAGTCTTATTAACTACTAGAGATTGAAAAGTAATTTATATCTCAAATGTAAAATGAAAACCGTGAGTATTCTGTTGCATCAAAAACAAAACATCTTAAATGCATAAGTTTTAATGTGTTAGAGAGAAAGGGATGCTAAACACAACTGAACTACACTTTGCTCTGGCACTGTGGGGGGGGGGTAACTGTTGTCAATATTCAGTGGAGCTGGGTTCAGACCCTGGAGGACCCGTTAACATGAAACAAATTGCTCTCTAATTGTCAAGAGAGTGAATTGTGACTGCGAGCATTTGTAATTCTGTTGGCCGATTCACGCTGTGGCTCTTTAATTGAGCGAGCAAGGCTCGAGCTCGACTGACTGCTCAGGTAATAGGAATGAGCAGTGTGGATATTTTAATCAGCTCTCACTCCTCAACAGGATGGAAATGATTTTGAAGGGCCTTTCATCAGCAAAGCAGAACTGCCATCCATCTCAGGAGCTACTCAGTGCACATGACAATCATTCTCTCTCTCTCTCTCTCTCTTGCACTCTCTTTCTTTCTAGGCATATGGTACATACCACAGGCCCTTAAGCTTTAACCACAAGTCAGTGTGTTGTGTTAAGCATAATAATGATGAAGTCTCAATGTAATGTGATACGTGGTTCCTTCTTTTTAACATGTACAATAAATGATGCATCACACACATCACTGGGTCACGATGTGAATATGTGCGCTGGTTCAAAAAGGTATGCATAAAAAAAAAGAATAATAAAAAAAAACAGCCGCACATTCTTGCTATTCTACATTTTAACAAAACAGTTCTGGTTACCAGCAAGTAAGACAAAAGGCTGTGATTACAACATGAGAGCCAAACGTCTGTTGCAGAGACTCGGCTCTTGTGTTCCTTTGAATAGGGGTCAGCGCGGGCCATACGAGAACGCCTCCTTTTGTTTTTTAGCCTCTAGGATATGTGCCGAGGCATTTCATATGCAAAACTTTGCGTGATATCGCCGGACGTTCTCATTTGTCCTTGCTGCATTTGTCATTAATCTTTGGCCCTGTTTTGGTGGGAGACGGCACTGATTTGTATAGCACAGTCTCCACTGGGAATGCGAAGACATTCGGAAATAATATAACGGCATTACGGTGGGCCGTGCTAAAAACATGTCACATAAATTATACATTAGCAAAGAGTGTCAGACCTCACAGTGATATGACAGCTTTCAGTTGCACTGTGAAATTCTTAGTGGGCTATGAGGAAAAAAAAAAATAACAACCTCCTGTTAGCCCCTTAAGGCCCCGGCCTCATCACAGCAGCTTTCATTAACACTAAAGTGGGCCATTTCATTTGAGGCTGTTTGATGATACACAATGCCAGTGCACACACATAGGAGTAAAAGCCCTCCTACTGAGGCATGCATAGAAAGGAATTAAACACAGATTAGGATGTAATAAGTTACATTAGCTTTGTTCATTTATTCTGTGTTAGACACTTAACCCTAAATATGACTTGGGTTCTAAAGGACAGCTGACCCTTGGACATTCTATTGGTTTCTGATTATGATTTCTTTTAAAGATGCTCACAGAGATTTTTTTTTTTAGATTTTTTTTTTTTACATTACATTACATTACAAATTATGTGATTTCTTTTCATGATGGTACATTTTACCTGTTACTTATTACTTTAGCTTTTACTTTAACTCTTTCACATTATCCCTTTCCTTTTTCACAGTACACTAGTGTTGGGGGCCGTTACTTTTTAAAGTAACTGATTACATTACAAAATTACTGTCAAAATTACTGTCAAACGTAATCGGTTACATTACAGCGTTACTTTCTGATAAAAGTAACTAGTTAGAGTACTTTTCCATTGCAGAAAATGAAAACTCCTTTGTGAGTCTTCATGCATGTTGTTTTAGTCAAGACCTTTATAATTATTCTACCATCTTCACTCAGTGAAGTTTGGCCCATAATCTGTTAACTACTAATGCCACTATCTCACCTACGCGGTTTCGCGTAGTAGCCGTAAATACTGTACGGTTCATCATGATTCACCCAAGTTTTGGTGCTGTGATTAGGTTTCCATCTTTTTGCGCGTCAGTCTTGGCATAGACTACCCCCAATCTAATCCAAGTACTCCCAAAAAAAAAAAAGGAATCCAAGTACTCTAACTCTACTTTGTAACGCGTTACACCCAACTGCTGATCTGAAAGTAAATAAAGGTAAATTATTTTATTACTTGTTTTAAGCTTAATCAATGTACTGTTTGGTTTCTTTATGTAGAGTTTCATTTCTAATAAGATCAAAATTCCGCTTCCAACACCAAACTTATAAATTCGAAGATAAGCCTCCTCAGTGTGTGCTCAGTAAATTCTGCTATCACATAAATAAATTCTGTTATCAAACACTACAGCGACAGCATCTAGTGTGACATTCATCAAATGTGTCTGAAATACCAGGTATACCAAAACAACAAGGGCAGGTGCTAGTGTTGAGGTGCTAGCCATGCACATTTACATAACTCACCTAAGGCAGCACTCCATGATGAGCTAACTATCTTCCTAATTTGCTCCCACTGATACATAAAAAAATAAAAAAATAAATAAAAATATATGTCCTGCCTTTGCCCTCTAGGACTGGCACCTATTTCAGAGCTCTGGCAAAGCTGAATTCTTGTAAGGAAATTTTTATTTCGGAATAAAAAGTTTATTTTACATTCTAATGCATTTCTTAACAGCAGATTGAGCCCAGTCCTCTCAATTGCACTTTAAAACACTTGGGGTGTGGTGGATAAGTCTGATCTACTCAATATTGTATGTTAAAATTGTAAATTGTATAGATGAACATTTAAAAAGAAAAAATTAAATCAGGCTCAAATTCCACAACTAAAATGGTAACAGCTATCAGGCTCTTCTGAACTTTTGCATATGATGTTTTTTTCTGTCAGTATCAATGATAGTCATACTCGTACTCTATGAAGTAAATTGGACTGCATTTTTAACTCACGCCCTCCTCATAATGGCACTATGAACTTTCATCTGATATTGTACACCCATGCACTAATGTCATACCTTTAAGCTGAGTCTCTTGTTACCCTGCACCACTTATGCCATTGAGAGAGCTGGTTAAAGGCACTTTTCCTCAGCCCTAATAGGGTTACAATGAGCTGTATTCTCAAGGAAAAAAGAAGAAAAAAAGAGAATGTAAAGTACAGGGTGCACAGCGAAATGGCCCAATCCTCTCTGGGCCAGGAAAACAAGGTGAACAGAGTACAACAAGTACTAAGGCGCACTTCTGAGGGGTGTACAGCTAACAGACGCAAAAGCCTTGAGACTTTGTTGGCAGAGATGAATTAGAGGACTGGAAATAGCCTTTTCCACCTTTCCTTTAATACAGCCAGTCGACACGCACACACACACACCCATACCTCACTCCTCTATCTCTTTCACCCTTCTTCCAAACATTCACAAAAAAGACAGTGAGGCAGAGAAAGTCTAGAGGGAGAAAAGACTGCAACATGTTCAAAGAGAGACTCAGTGTTCAGTTCCCCAGAAAGCCGTTTCGATTATCCTGCGCACGTGACGCAAGCAGAAAATAACACACTTGACCCTTTTGTACATGCACTTTGAGAAGTTTGTTAGACTGAGGAGGCTCGTAATAATTCACAGAAGCTCATGTATATTAAGCAGAAATTCTTCGCTTTTATGATGAATTGCTAGGGTAACGGTGGGACACCTCTTTTGCATTTCAATACGCAGGACTGTCAGACTCTTATTTCATTACCCAACGTCACATTAGCTGATGGATTTTAATTTGATTTTTTTTTCATTCTCTCTTGCTCTCCTTTTTACTCTCTCTCTCTCTCTTTCTCGATAGCCAGGTATCCACTGAGACCACAGCCGAACAGGCAGTGTCTTAATGCAGCTTTTAATGGAAAAGAAAGGAAATAAATCATAAAAAATACAAGCATTATGCATGAAAATTCTAAGGTCATGACTATGCATGTAAATTAACATAGCAGTCTCCTACAAGAAAATATTTTGTAAAAAAAAAAAAAAAAGATCCCTTATTCTCTCTTTGCTGAGTGAGTAGGTTTGATGCTTGATAAAAATCACTAAAAGCAATATAGTGTCATTTTTCTCCTTACTTTCTCACATTAATCATGCTGGTCTTTTCTTTCTTTCTTTCTATAAAAACCACACATTTTCATTTACAATGCAAACTCTGAAACCTTTTCACTTCTCGCTCACTTAAACAGAGAAGAGGGTTCTACTCAATTAACAAATGATTTTTGCTCTCCATGCCCCCTGTTTAATCTGTTTGCTCCAAATCCAACTAATAATGCATTAATGGAGGAAAAGATTATAGAGGCTAAAATGAGACACTCAGTGGAGGCAGTAATTACTCTCTCCATAGTGCTCAATAAGCACACACTGCCGCCTCAAAAGCAGGTCAGCATGAGACAAGTGAAACACAATCCCCTGCCTGCAAACCACTTTATTATATTACTCATGTGAGTGGAGGCATATAGAGTGATTATGCTGTGTTAATACATGCACCAAATTAGAATTAAATACTGTATGTACTATTTAACTCATCAAACTCAAATTTGACAATCAATGTTTTAAAATCGGGAAATAGACGAACAAAAAAACATAATA
>JAOTRS010000016.1:15996848-16007160 GCA_028565755.1 Dinotopterus cunningtoni
CTTTCATTTTGCAAGTAACCCCTATATAACTCAATAATTCTATTAGCCATTTAAGGCAGCTATTTTACCCATTATTGTTAAATAATTTTTATTATCCTTAAATGGCTAATAAAAATGCTTAATAAAGTAATCTCTAATTTATTAAATCATTTTATAAGCCATTTAAGGCTGACATTGTTCCTACTATTTATTAATAGTTGTTACTGTATTTCAATAATTATTTAAACCATTACATGTTATTTCAGACTAAGCATGTTAAGCACTTGAGGATTTTAAGTGACTTGTTCCCCTTTTTTCATTAAAGAGTGATAATAATTGTGCATGGAAAAATCACAAACCATAAAATATTAAAATAAATACACAAATGTTTATCATACAAACAATTGCATTATATAAACTATTGAATGTAATAAAGAATGAGCATGATTAAATCATAAATATTATTTCTCTTTAAGAAAGTGTCATCAAATATCTCTTAAATTGCATTTCATGTAAGTATACAGTAATATAATATAATTTAATTTAAGGCACATTTCCATAGTAAATTGCCAAATAAAGAAGGTAAGTGAAATTTTAAGACTTTAGATCCATTATATATACATTTCAATTAAAGAGTTAACTTAGTTCTGAAGAGAGCATTGAAGTATTTAGTATTCAACAGTATTGAAGCCCTTTACCATGCTCCTGCTCTGCTAGCAGCTGAGCTCCATACGCTAGTGCCTGAGGTGCCGCCCACATCTGTGCTCCTGGGCCCGGCTGTTGGTGGTGCAGTGAGCTCCTCGATGGAGGACAAGTCCACATCGCTCTCTTCCTCAGACACCTGCAGGGAAATACATGGCATGATGTGGGTTTCAGCCTCAACAATAATTTACACCAGTTGGAAAAAAGTAAGAGTCCTGATGAGCTTTTTAGTGTGCTTGGTTAGGATTAACCTGGCAAAAAGACTTTCTTAAATACAATTTACCACATGCCATCTGTAAAAATATCTGTACTGTACTAGTAGAGTCAGTAAAAAAAAAAAATCACAAATTTGTGCATTTCTCTGAAGTATTTTTCTAAATCTTAGATGCATTTTATGTAATGCATTTTATACCTGCATTACTACAATGTCACTAAATGCTATAAGAGCATGAGAGTTATTTTCTTGGTGTTGACAATGGTGTTGATCTGTTTTGTTTTCTGTACCGCATGTTGTTTGATGATGGACGGTCGAGGTGAAGGCTGAGAGGCTGGAGGCAGCACACGTATTCCGCCTACGGGAGTAGCACTGCTGCTGCTCAGCTGCTTTTCTAAACTTTGTGTCAGCGTTTGAACAACAGAACCTGAGACCAAAGTGCACATGAAAGTCAGGTCAACTCTCTGAAGAGGCAAACTGGAGGCAAATCAGTGACCTCTCAGCTTTTAACCTGAACGCACGTTAGGATTTCACTTCCAAAACAAACTTCAGGTCACTATGAATATGAATGTTTAAGAACGTCTAATAGAACCCAACCTCTTCTTACAACACACAGAGAATAAAATATTTCAGTTTTCTCACCATGTGTACTAAAAAACTGTTGTGGTTTTTGTGTGTTTAATTCATCTGAATCGTCACTGTCTGACCAGCTGAGCTCCTGTTGTGCTCTCTGCTGTTGCTTTGTTGCTGTGAGGTGGACAGAGGTGGACGGTTTGTCCCGGGAGTTGGTGATGTAGGCGCTGTCCTCGCCTGACCCATCGCTGTCCTCCTCTTCTGAGCTGAAGGGTGGAGTACTGAGAGATGGAAAACGTATGTTAAACACACATCAGCACTTGCTGATAAGAAAAGGGAATATTTATTTAGGCCTGGCATATGTGTAGTATGTGAGAGAACAGTGAAAAGAAACAAACAAAAAAGTCAACTCATTTGCATTTCCTCTTAGTGATTCAGTGTTATGAGGAGACGATTGTGTTAGATGGACCTACCGTAAAAGCTGTTATAAAACCTATAAATAACATTGACAATTTTTTTTTATCTTTTAAGCAACCTGCAACAAAATAGAATTGGTAAAAAAAAACTGTTACACACACAAAGAAAAAAAACACATGCTGATCAGCCATGACATTAAAACCAGTAACAATAACACCAATTAGGTGCCCCTTGTGCCATCAAAACAGCTCTGACCCCCTATCGAGGCATGATAACACAAGACCTCTGAAAGTGTGTTGTGGTGTCTGGTACCAGGACGTACCTGGACATTAGCATCAGATCCCCTAAGTGCTACAGTATAAATTGCATGGTAAGGCCTCCATGGTCCAGACCTGTTTGTCCAGCACATTCCATGAATGCTCGATCAGACTGCGATCTGGGAAATAAAAGGGACCCAGACTATAGGGACTCTTCTAAGCCTGTCATACACAGCATCTTGTGTTACAGTACATTGGCTTTTCTGTGAGATAGGTATCAGACAGGGGCAGCACCTTGGCTTAATGGGTAGCACTATCTCCTTGCAACTCCAGGGTCCAGGTTCGATTCCCGAGATGTCATGTTCTACCCGTGCTTGGTGGGTTTCCTCCGGCTATTCCAGTTTATTTCCAAAGTCCAAAGATACGCAGATTACAGCATTCTCAAATTGCTGTAGTGTGTGAATGAGCGTGTAAGTGTGTGCATATGTATGTGTATCTCCTGGAATATGCTCCAGTTTCACCACTCTGTGTAGAGTATAAGGCAGTATAGACAATAAGTGAGAAGGCAGACAGGCTAAACTATGGTGCCTTGGGTGCCCATGATCCTGGTATACTGGTTCCCTGGTATATAATTTAGAATTTAAGTAATTTAATTCACATGGTGAAGGTATTAATGGTATGGCTGATCAGTGTAAATGCAATATATATAAAAAAGAGTACACTTTCTCTGTTTAGACACTGGTTATGTTCTATTTTAAACAAAATATTGGTTCAGGTATTTTGTAAGTCTTTTAGTTTTCATTTTATTCAAACTGAAAAAAAAAATCCCAACATTTCCAGAATTCAGGTTGTAGAAATGTCTATACAGTATATGAGTGATGGCCGGGATCAGATTGCTATTTGCTATTTCATTTATTTTCGGTAACTGCTTTATCAATTTATCTTGGTCAGGGTTGTTGTCTTTCTTTGATTCCTAATTATTTATTAAACTTGTATTTTAATCTACAGACTTGATATATCAGCTATTCATCTTACACAGATTAAATTTTTAGTTTTCTAATGAATTCCACACCTTCTACGACTCCACCT
Source organism: Dinotopterus cunningtoni (assembly GCA_028565755.1). Classification (NCBI taxonomy): domain Eukaryota; kingdom Metazoa; phylum Chordata; class Actinopteri; order Siluriformes; family Clariidae; genus Dinotopterus; species Dinotopterus cunningtoni. Next base: position 16,000,080 of record JAOTRS010000016.1, read on the forward strand.
TTTCTGACTCTTGTTCTTTTCATGTGATTTTTTTTTTTTTTTACCATTTTTTTTCTTCAATCTGTGAATCACACAGCATGCATGTGAACTAGACAGTATTCAATCACATTACTGCTGGGATCTTTATAATGACACTGGCCTTGAACAAACTGTGACTGTGCTACCCTTCTGAGAACTCCTACATACAAGTAACACCTAAAATTTCAACACAACAGAATAGAACAAATCTTCTAAGAAACAAGGGTAAGGCAAGTTTAAGATGTTTATGTCACAAATTCATCTTAGTTATATGTGTGTGTGTGTGTGTGTGTGTGTGTGTGTGTGTGTGCAGGGAAGCACCTGCTCTTCTTTTGCTGTGCTGGCAGAATTGGTGTGAGTGAAGGAGCTTTGGAGCGTGGCGCAGGTGCAGGAGGCTGATGAAGCTCATGTTTCTGTGGAGAGTTTTTGGGACTGAACCGTCTGCGTCTCGGGCTCTGTTGCATGACTGGACTATAAACCTTCTTTCTCGCTGGAGAAAAAACATTAATGAACCCCTTTAAAGTGATACAACCAAAGCCTTACCATGTTTTTATGGTAATGTGATTTTTGTCTGTAACACAGCCACAGTTAAGAGTAAAAGCAAACATATGACAAACATACACACTTATTGGCCACTTCAATTAGGTTCACCCGTTCAGCTCCTTGTTCAAAATATATCTAATCCACTAATTACATGGCAGCAACTCAATATGCATTTAGGCATGTACAGTAGACATGGTCAAGATGATCTGCTGAAGTTCAAAGTGAGCTGGAAGAAATGTGATTTATGTGACTTTGAACAGGGTTGATGGTGCCAGACAGGCTGGTCAGAGTATTTCCAAAACTTTTGATCTTCACGCTGTTGATTTTCACGCACAACCCATCTCTAGAGTTTATTGAGAATAGTCTGCAAGAGAAAATATTCAGTGTGCAGCAGCGAAAATGCCTTGTTGATGCCAAAGGTCAGAGAAGAATGGTCAGTGCAGACTGGTTCGAGCTTATAGAAATGCAATAGTAACTCAAATAACATCTCGTTTCAACTGAAGAGCATTTCTAAACGCACAACACGTTGAACCTTGAAACAGATGGGCTGCAGCAGTAGAAGGCCACACTGGGTGACACTTCTGTCAAATAAGAATAGAAAAGAGAGCCTAAAGTTCGAATAGGCTCACCAAAATTCGACAAAAGGAGATTGGAAAAACCATACCTGGTCTGATGATTCTCAATTTCTGGATGGTAGGGTCAGAATTTTGAGTAAACAACTTGATAAAACGGATCCATCCTGTCTTGTGTCAACAGTTGGTGTAATGGTGCAGGTGAAATTTTCTTGGCACAATTTGGGCCCCTTAGTACCAACTGAGCATTGCTTAAATTCCACAACCTCTACCTCAGTACTGTTGCTGACCACGTCCATATCTTTATGACCACAGGATAATGCCACATGATTATCTTCAACAGATTTCTTGAATATGACAATAGATCACGATAATCAAATGGTCTTCAGAGTCACAAGCTCTCAATCCAACAGACCATCTTCGGGATGTGGTGTAACAGAAGATTCACATCATGAATGTGCAGCTAATAAATCGGCAGCAACTGTGTTAAGCTCTTACTGTATATCAATATAGACCAAAATCTGTTAGGAATGTTTCCAGCACCTTGGTGCATCTATGCCACAAAAAATCAAGACAGTTCTGAAGACAAAAGGGTCCAATACTAGCAAGGTGTACCTAATGAAGTCGATGGTAAGTGTATGAATATACATATGTATACACTTTTGCAATGACAGACTGTCTGACAGACTTTGACTGATGTACTGTATGGTACTGTGTGTGGTGTAACTGGCTTAGTAAGTATTTGCGTGTGTGTATATGCTGTAGTATAAGTGGTAGGTGTATTCTTACACAACACACGTGTGCTAGCTGTAGGCGTTCCCTGGCTCCTCTGCAGCTCTCTCACTCTTAGCTTTAGCTGGGCCTCAAGGTTGTTTCTCAAATCGTGCAGCTGTGTCTGACTCCTAAATGTCTGTCCTCGCTCATAGATTAGACTCCTCAGGGTCTGAGTAGAGATCCCCTTAGTGCCCTGAACAACACAGCAATGAATAGAACAACATGACATGTCTTTAGCCAACAGCAAAGAGTGATACTAACAGATGACCGGATGAATATTTATCAAGCTCTTTGGCCTATGTGTGAACAATTGTGTGCCAATGAGCATGTGAGCATGTTCTGTGATCTACAACAGATCCACCATGACCCTGACTGGGATAAAACACTTGAAGATAGATAAATGGTGAGTAAACTGTACTTGTAGCAACATATGTAATTTTCTGATTCTCATTCAAGTTGTTTGTAATTAACAAAGCTTGTTATTAATGATATGTGTTTGTAGTTTAATTAGTTTAGATTACTTTTTAAATTCTATTAACATACCTTTCTGAGTCCTATTTCCTCCAGTCTCTTCTGCAGTCTTTTCTTCACAACAGGTCTAAAATTCTTCCTCTGCACTGGAACTCCTCTTGCTGGTTCCACTTGGGCTGCTACTAATTCTTCAACTGACAGGACATGAACACAGAACTGCTTTGGTGCGTTTTTTTTTTTTTTAAATATATGTAGAGTATTTCCTAGTTTATGTGATTAATATATTGCAAAATCATACTTTCTCCCTTTTCACTACTCTCTTCTTCTTCTGGACAAATCTGAGCAGCCATTTTTGAAAGGGATTCTACAAAACAGGAAGGTGAACAATGCTTATGCTCCAGTCTCATACTGTAGTTGTAGTGTTATGTTTTACAAATATTTCTCTGATTACCACAATGTGGTATTTAGGTAGATACTGTAAGATTTAAAAAAAATAAAATAAAAATGATGCACAGTGAAATCCCCGGTGATGTTCCATGTCCATGCTATATAAAGACTGCACTGCGTTAATTCAACTCTCTAGGTGTTAATTCAACAGTGGTGATTTTGTACTGTTGTGTATTTCTTCATGATGGTTGGCATTTATCATGCTTCTGATCTAAATCAGAATAGCTAAAATATCAGTGGTCAGTTACCTGACAGCGATCTAGACATCAGCGTCTTTATCTGTAATAAAGAATAAAAAAAAAACAGATCTTGTAGAATGAAACTTTAAGACAACACATCATATGAAAAGACAGGATATTAGTGATGCTAGCTTTGCTTAAAATAAGACCCCCTACCTTCTTTTTTTGGGAGTGGATGAGTGTGTCTCTCTCTCTGAGCTGAGAGGAGAGAGACACAACCTGCTGCTTCAGTGAGTGCACACTAGAACTAGTGCTTTCCTCCACAGTCAAAGCCCTCTGTAGCCTCATATTTTCACTTTCCAGCTATTACACATGCATACAGAGTGCAATTATGACACATAGTCCCAATGCTATAAACTTTCAGTTTCTGAGAGACAGTGTTGTTATAACACTTGGCTAATTTTCTCATAATTGCTGGTAATTTCACAAATCAGGTACAATCGTGTACTCTCACCTTCTCTTTCTCATGCTGGTGTCTATCATGCAGCTCTTTCACTTTCTTCTTCCATTTATTCTTCTAAAAGTCACAGAACATAGGAGACATGATCATACACGATCAGTTCCCTGTGAAGTAGACTGCACTGGCAATTCAGCCATCCTAGATAAGATTCCAAACTTCAGGAAGCAATACTGATCAGTTCCACTGAAAACGGTGTAGGGAACAAGTGAACCATGGTTTATCTCCAGAAGTGAACCAGCAAAATTACGCATTAGTCACTGCTTGTCACTGAAGCACACAAAGACATAGAACTTACACAAGACCTGACATTAATTTTATGCATCATTCATTACTGTCTTCCCAAAATATATGTTATCAATTTACATAAAATTGTAAAGGAATATATTAGCATTACATATTCTATTAATCTGCATAATGTTAACCTCTTTAGGAATGCCAGTGGTGCTAGAAAATTAAACAAATTATTATTTACATTAATTGTTTAGAAGTTAGGATGCCTCTTTAAATTTTATGTGTTTTAGTGTAAAAACATAATAAAAATCTTCTGATCATAGTGGATCAACAACATATAAATTGTGTCACTGTGCAATTATTTATTTAACACGAATGAAGATGCCCAAATGAATATGTGGGCAATACTAAGTACCCCCTATACAAGTTTTAGCCAGGTGCTTCTAATCATCAGCCACTGATAAATTGATCATCAGCACAATCCATTACACGTCCATGATGGCACAATTAGAAGTGGACTGAACAAGTACAATTTGTTTGGAAGGGCTAATGGAGAATTTTCTGGCTAAAAGGAATACGGAAGCATGACTAAGGTTTTTAAAACTGCATCTGAACGAACCAGCAAACTTCTGAAACAATGTCCTATGGACAAATGAAACCAAAATGGAGTTTAGCAAGTGCAATTTTTGGTGAAAACCAAACATCATTTCAGCAGAAACACCTCAAATCCACTGTCAAGCACGAAAAAAATAAAATAATTAAGGTTTTGGCATATTTCGAATGGAGGGATTTTATTCAGGAAAGGTGCCTTAAAAGACATTCCCTGCACAGGGAACAAGGGGATCTGAGGATATTTTAAACTACACTGTGGAACAGAACACAGCCATAGCAGGCCAGCTGGTCAATATAATTGTACCAGTGGATCCAGGCTTTCCTTATGTTCAAGGTAAGAATGTTGAATGACTGATAAATTGAGAGCTTTTTACTAGCATTCTTCAGAACAGCAAAGGCTACCTCATAGATCACCTCACCCTAATGCTCGTAAAGAAGTAAAGAACCCAAAGATAACCAAACTTGCGCATTCGAGAAGGGGTTTTCTTTTCTTTACCTGGGTGGGGCTTAATGATCAAATTTGCACAAATGATATTAGTATTCTTAGCCCCTAAAATTTACAAAATTTTTTGATTGAAAAAGCAGGCAGTGGGCAAATAAAGAAAACAAAAAGAAAACAAACCTCCTGAACCATTTGTTCTTTCAGCTCTGTCTCTCTGATCCTCATCCGTTCTTTTTCAAATTCATCCTCGCTTCTTAGATTAGGCATGTTTTTATCTCTGTTCTCCAACTCATGCAGTTTCTGCACATACAGAACAACATACACAATGCAGAATAATTAAATCTAGACTTGAAATTATTCATGGAACAAAAAGTCAAACAGCGAGTTATTTTTTTGTTGATATTTACTAATCATACATTTATCGGACTATAGTCCAAGTCAAGGTAATTTCAAGTTAGTATTTTTCACTTTTATCTTTTTTCATTGCTATGCTTCTAAAAAGTGTGAAAGCCAAAGTAATGTCTTACAATATGTTTTCAGGTTTTAGTAGACTCTTCACATGGTACTATAATGTATTAGGCATTATTCTTTTTTAAAACTCAAATTGTACTGTTTGCAGTTTCTTTGTGTACAGTTACTGTACAAGAAGCAATCAAATGAAATTACCAGCATTATTTATTTATAAAATACGTGTGATGTAGCCTGGAAAAACATCAGAAAACCCATGTTTTGACCAAAATTACGTTGTACAGTAGTCCCCGTTTAGTCACGGAAGTAGCTCATGTGAATTGTACAAAAAGTCCAGTATACAGTGTATTGTATGTGTGCGTGCGTGTGGGGGTACGGGAGAAATAAGTCGGCCTCACCGGTTTCAATGAATCAGTCCGGAAGCACAATGACAGAATATGGCTGTCCTGTAAAACTGTCCTGATGGTGAATAATCCTAATTTTGGAAAATCCTCAACAAAACCTAGTTCACTGTCCAATAAAGTGAAAAACAGCTCTAAGACAAAATGCCGTCCGGGATTCCCCTCGCGATTTAAAGGTGCAGCGACAACACTGTTACATTTCACATTTCAGTGTTAGATTAATTTTTTCTAGGCACAACTGCGTTTTTTGGCCATATGATGTCAGTGCGGGGAAAGGGGACAGAGATATAGTCAAGTGGATTGGTATGCTTTACTGTTTATTCATGTCAAAGGTGTCTAAGACTCATTTTGCTTAACTTGCTCCTAAAACGCAACTTGTTCGTAAGTTGGGTACTACCTGTATTGCCAATAAGTATCTCAATGATGCCGTCTCTCCTGTAGGATCATGTTATGTAAGGGGAAAGTTTATAAAGATGTATAAAGTGCCTAAAACCTTGCTAGCTGTGTAGAAATGTTAGTCCTTCAAACAAGACAAGTCACGATTCTCAACTAGTTGTTAGATACCTACAGTACATCTCGTCACAAAATGAACATAAGACTAATCTTTAGGGCCCAAGCTCTAAGACATCAGCCCTGTGTCATCATAGTGTGTGAAGGGCCCCCTTGTTTGTAGTCAATAGTGGTATGCGGCAATTATCGGGCCTGAAAAACACTAATATGACATAGAAATTGGCAAAGCTTGGGATTCAGCCCACTTATTCCTCAGAGGAAATTCTTGGTGTTCAAAGGCAGTGTATGTAATATAAATATAGAGCTTAAGTGCGATATTACATTGTAACTGATTATTTTTTACATGGTTTAACGGCTATACCCAATTTTAATTGAAACTGCAAGATAATATTGTCTATTGTTTAGCTTTCTATTCTATATTTACCCAGTTTGCTGTGATGTTGCACAAACTGATGTACTGTACTGACTGGACATTTGATCAAGCCATCAGAGATAAAATATTAAATGTGTGTTATGTTCAAGTTCTCTGTGTAAAGCACTGACTGTAAACAATTCAGTCTTTTTCAAGATCTGAGGATATGTCTCCTTCTATGGCCTGCAATGTGTAATGCTCAAGCCTGGTACACACTCACAGTCTCTATGGAGATGCTCTTGTTTTTAATTTGTGCAAATTCTTGGTGAAGGAGCTGTCTCAGGCCATCAATTTCATCCTGAAATGTCCTCTTCTCCTCCTCCTTGCATCTCTCCATCATCTCTCGGTCAGATGCCTCTCTTTTCCGCTGCTCCTCCAGCTCCTGGTATACATCAACAGAAATATGTTTACATGTGTGTGTGTGTGTGTGTGTGTGTGTTTTCCTGTATATATACAGTGTATATATATATATATACAGTGT
>JAOTRS010000016.1:16052291-16067767 GCA_028565755.1 Dinotopterus cunningtoni
GGAGCAAAAACAAAAGTGTTGCGTTTATATTTTTGTTCAGTATATATATATATATATATATAAACTAAATAAAAATCTAAATAAAAAAAGGTAAAAATAAAACTAAAATGTTTATTTTATATGCAGGTTATTCAAGACTATATGTATTAAATGTTAATATTAATTTGACTCGTGTGAGAATGATGGCAGTGACTTTTTTACTGTCTGCCTTTGTTTAAACATTACTCTCCATCAAATATTAAAATTCACCAGAGATGTACTTTTGATGTCACACACTCCTGATATAGCTGCATCTTCAGCCACCAGAGTACTGTCAGGGCAAGGCCTCCGTCATTCATTCTGATGTTGAGGAAGATGAATAGAAAACAAATTGCAGTTGTCGGTTCACATTCAGTGCAGAGCAGTGCGATCCAGAGCTAAAGATCTATAAGGGCAGCTCAATGTGATCTTCAGTTTGGCAGTGTGTCAGGGTGTGCACAGGTCTATTAAGCTTTAGAGATTAAGATTCACTTATTTGTCACATGTACCGTACTTTACAGTGATTTTTTTTTTTTTCCACCCGCATACACAAGTTGGGTATCCTGGATACAGCGCCCCTGGATAAAGTCCTTGCTCGAGGGCTCAACAGTGGCAGCTTGATGGTGGTGGCAGGTAATTTTGAGTCATTTTACCTGAAATGGATCCCACAGCAAGCCACCAAGGTTTATAAAATAGGGCTGTTGTATAATGAAAATGTATCACAATATTGACATTGTCACAATATAATTTTGTGTCCTTGTTTTGTGGGTATTGATTTTTTTTTATTATTTTTTAAAAATCAGAACAGTTACAATCGTGGGAATCAAGTTCTGTGATTTAAAAAACATGACAGTTTTGAATCTTTAACATACACTGTCTGGCCAAAAAAAGGACACCATCTGGATTTAACTAAGCAAATAGGTAAGAGCCATCCATTGAATGATTACTGCAGTGACTTTACTGTATATGGCTCAGCCGGCAACCAGGGTTGTGGCAAAGAAGGGTCAACTTTACTGTATGTCTTGCACCAAGTAAAGAAAACAACTTGGATTAATGCTGAAACTATTGAAATTGGGCTAAGAACTGTCCAATGCTTTGTTAAAAACTAGAAAGGATAGTGCTGACCCATCATTTTCGAGGAGGAAATTTAGTTGGAAAAACATCCTGTAAGACTGTGATTGGAGATTACTTAAACACTTAATGAAAATCATAAATCAAAACCAACAGAGAAGCTTCTTATGTTTAATAGTGAAAGTAAAAGCATTTTCCACACACAATGTGAAGTGAACTCAAAGGGTTGGGAATAAACAGTTGTGTAGTCTTAAGAAAAACGAAACAAGAAGAGAGGCAGATAGTCATGTACCCATCATGCATAGTGCTCATCATACAGGCCTATGGACGCAGTGCGATGATCTAGGGTTGCTTACAGTATATGCCCAAAAAATGAGGCCAGCTGATGACCTGAATAAACCGAATGACCAGGTTTTTCATCAATGGATTTTTTTCTTCTCTGAAACCACAATGTAAATTCTGTATAATTCCATATTCCAAGATGACAATGGCAGAATTCATCGGGCTCAAAAAAAGGGTGAAAGAGTGGTTCAGGGAGCATGAGACATCATTTTTATGGATTGTCCACCACAGATCTAAGGGATGTGCTGGAAAAGACTTTAGCCAATATCCTACACTCCTATCATTGATACAAAATCATGGAGAGAAAGTTTTCGATCTTTTGTTGCCCAATTTAGATAAATTAATTGATGGATCAGTTTTTTATTCAGAATCGATTTTCAAATTATTTCGCTTTAAAAAAAAAAAAAAATTATGATAAATGATCAACAAATGAGTGGCAACGTGGCATAGTGGTTAGCACTGCGGAATCACGCCTTCAGAGCTGTAGATTTAAATTTTGTCACATACACAGCAATACACAGTATGATATGCAGTGAAATGCTTATACGACCACCCGTGACCTTAGAAATAAAGCTTATTAATAGAAAAAAAAAAAAAAAAAAAAAGAAATAAAATAAAAAATAAATTTAGAAAGAATGAAAAAAAAAAAATTCTGTAAAAAAAAAAAAATAAAGAAATAAAAAAAAAAAAATGGAACTTGACTGGGGGGGGGGTGCAAATATGCATGAAAGTGTCTAATTAAAGTGGCTTGTGTGCAATGATCTAAGAAATAAAATATAAATATGTAAGTGTGCAAGAATGTGCAGGTGTCCATAAGTGTCCATGAATGTCCAGGATGAGTGCAAAGACACAATGTCATAATTGTGCATGTTTAAAAATGGTTTAGTCCTGTGTGGTGTTTTGGTTGAGAGACCTTATCGCCTGCGGGAAGAAGCTCCTTCTCAGTCTCTCCCTGTTTTCCTTTAGGGAGCAAAATCGCTTTCCTGACCTAAACAGAGAGAACAGGCTTAGGGTTAGGAAGGCAAGGATTCCTGCCTTGGGTATGTGTATGTGGAATTGGCATAATGGCTTTCCTCAGGTAATCTGGTTTCCTTTTACAAATCAAATGCATTCAGAGATTAAGCAAATTGTCATTTCCAAATTGCCTATAGTGTGTAAGTGTGTGCATTGTGTGTCTCTGCAATAGATTACCATCCCCTCCATGATGACCGAGTTCCCTGGGATAAGCTCTAGTTCTCCCTTGACCCTGTACAGGATAAGCGGTATAGAGAATGAGTGGATGAGTGAGAGAGAGTAACTACCTATAACTGTTAAATGGTCTAAAAATTCAAATTCTTTGAAAGTATAACATAGCTTTTGCAGAAAATGCCAATCATTTTCTATGTTCCACAAATACTCGCATTTTTTTTATATTATATTATATTATAATGATTATGTTTTGTAAGGGACCCAAGATTTTCCGTATGACTCTAGCCTATTTACCTGTTATAAACTATTAAATTGTAACCTACAGTAATAGAGGATTTACATGCACTAAAGTAAACAAAAGAAATCAACCAGGGATCAAAAATAATGTTTGTATCTTTACATGTTTACTTTATTAAAATAACTCACATTTAAAGAGCTCTTTATCCGCACCATTGTCTTTGGAACCTTGCACCAGTCCACTGATCCACCAGTCAAGTTATAGTGACATGACAATCCTTATATCGTTTGATCCGAGTCATTTTTAACTGACTTTATGGGAATACCATCTTGGTGTCAGAAAGCTGCACCCAATCCATCAAAAGCAAACAAAGATGCATTTAGCTTTTGAGATAACAACTGTTCTCAAGTGTCCTGCACTTCTATTGCAGACGCTACCCTGGGCTTGAAGGATAATTATCCTTCCATTCACACTCTCGTCCTCCCACTTTTTATAAGACCAGCGTAGCGTCTGCAATAGCTTGATCTGTGGGTAAAGTGAAAATGGCTTTGAGTCTGTCTTTTTTTTTTTTTTTTTTTTTTCCCCCCCACAGTCCCTTGGTAAAAATTACTTACAGGCTGGTGTCCAAAACCTCTTTAGAGATCTCATTTGTATTATTCATGCCCCATCTTTCAGGGCCATCTGAGGTTAGACAGTATTAATATCCAAGATGTGTGCTTGTGTTTCTGCTGTATTGTCTCCTTTGATGCAGCCTCATTGGTATGGGACTTATAATCAGGCTAATTTTACATCTAATTATTGGCGTTACAGAGGCGTCACTGTCTTGATTATTGCTATAAAAGGAGCTTTGTAAAACGACACAAAAGCCACATGGATCCTCAATTTTACTTTTGCAAGGCTTTGGTATCCCAGTCCAGTGAGTCCCTTAATGAAATGCAAGGCTGGGGACTTTTGGCACTCGCAGCAGCTTGTTAGTTTTGCTTTGGTCTTGTCTGTTGAATGATTTTGCTCAGTTTTTATTCATTTATTCATTCATTTCTCTAGTTTGAAATATGATATAGATTCTGTTTGCACACTTCATTATTACCATAATTTTTTGTCTTTGTTAGATAATAAGATACTTGTACTTGTTGTAGATGTAGTGTTCAAGTGCTTACCTAGTTGCATTCCTCTGCTGTCACTGTACATATAATGGATTATGAATATCTTGTTTTGTTGTTAAACCCCCTTTAAATTGGAAAGTAGTTCTTAAGCTGGTTTTCAGGTCGGGTTTGGACGCACCAGGTTAAGAAAAATTGATATGCGCCTTCCTCATGACACAGCGCCAGCCCAATCAGCTCAGCTCACTAAATGCTGAAACTAGCGGGCGACTTGGGGAACAAAATTCTGTCTCATCCCCTCTACTCCCCCGTCCTCGCACCCAGGTACTTCAACCACTTTGTGGCAGGGGTTTGATGACAATCAGGTTATTACCGAGGTAGAACTTTTCCTCAAGAGCCAAAAAGAAGGCTTCTTCAAAGATGGTTCCCGCCAGCTGTGTGTCACTTTAGATGGCCAACATTCGTTTTTATTACATTATTGTTTTTATTTTTTTTGCAAGAAAAACAATTGTATGCCAATGGCTTGTAAGCACAGACTCTTTAAACATTTTCTTAAACAGAATCCTATAACGTGGAGCCTTATAGTACAGTATACAGATAATATACACTGATCAGCCATAACATTTAACATGGATTATCAATTAAATATCAGTGAACTGGTGAGAGGATCCTGGGCACCCAAGGCTCCTCCCTACTCGTATGGACCAAAGGCCGACCAATACAGCACATATTGCATGAAAAAGTCAGTGCTGGCCATGATAGAAAATTCACAAATCTGGGAGTAACACAAAACTTGGAATGTATCAAGAATAATAATAATGTTACCAAGCAAGTGAGCATCAAAAAAAGCTGCCTGTGCTGGCTTCTGTCACAGCTTGTACTGTATGTGATCATTCAATGATGTCAACCACTGGGGCGGAAACGGCAACACAGGAGCAGTAGCCAAAACACAAACGCCCGGACTGGATCTGCGACAGACTGACCTTAATGTGCACTGGACTATAAAGCAGTTATTTACTGCAAGTAACTTTTGCGAAACCCAGCACATTAAGTTTTCATGGTTTTTAGTGTCTGAGTGCTTCCATTAGGTAGATGGCATGGGCAGTTTTACTCGTTACATGCTTATATTTATTTATTTTATTAACTTTCTCTCTCTTTACACACCTGAACTCCTTCTCACTTTCGATAGAAGTCATCAGTAAAACTTACAATTCCTGTACCAGTCTGTTATGGTGAAGAAGGAGCTCAGTTTGTGGATGATGCTCTTTGTTTGTTTAGTCAAAATTACCAGAGGAACTCCTATTCTCCAGCACACTCAGTAAAACCTAATATGTTGCTTTCTTTCCAGAATAATATTTTTATGCATGTGTTCTGGTGTCTGGCCATGTCTGGTCGTAAGCTGTGGGTAGTTCCTGAAGGAATAATGTTACAAATACAGGTTGAGAAGATGTAGTAGATCTGCTGCTCTTCAGTACTCAGTATCGAGGGAAGTCAGTAAATCTGGACGGGTTCCCTGTTGCTAGAGCTACATCCATGTCTGATTGGATGGAAACCCTGGGGCAGTCTCCGGAATATGTTGAAGAGATTATATTTCCCAGTTGACCTGGAATTGTCTGGGGGTTCTTCATGAGGAACTGTAATCTCTGCTGGAGTCTGTTGCCACCCTGATCCTATTGTTAAAAAATAGAAGTAAAATGCTCGGTTTGGGAATAGAGGATTTTAAGAATATACAAGTTTTTTTCTCGCACAGCTACACGTACTGTATATACATATCTTTACTGAAGAACAATTGCTACTAGCTCTGTGATACATGGATTAACATGATGAACCATTTACATTATTCATTCACACAAACAGTTTGGAAATGCGAATCAGCCCACATTGCATGTCTTTGTACAGTGAGTGGGAGGGAAACCGGACTATCTGGAGAAAACATATAAAACACAGGGTGAACATGTAAATGTCATACACACAGAGAGGCGAGAGTCAACCCCAAGTTCTGGCGACAGCACAAACTTTCTGGAGATTTCTGGTAGTTTTTATATATATATATATATAAAATATAAAATGTGAGTGAGAAAGCAAGGGTACTATCTTTCATAGTCAACTGCAATAGTCATCTAGTGATATTTCATCATATTTACTTTAGTTTTGGGATTTGTTCCATAGCAGAAAGAATTTATTTTATTAATAATGATTGAGAACATTCATTTACCAGTCTGTTGCGATGAAGAGAAAGCAGGCAAAGTCGAAAGGCAAAGCTTTCAATTTACTGGCCACACCATGTCCCAACCCTCACCTATGGTCACAAGCTTTGGGTAGTGACTGAAAGATTGAGGTCGCATATACAAGCGGCAGAAAATAGCTTCTTTTGGTAGGTTGGCTGGGCTCAGCCTTAGAGATAACTGAGGTGGGTCAGGAATCTGACAAGGATGCCTCCTGGACGCATACCTAGAGAGGTGTTTGATGGGGGGGGTGGGGGGCAATGGGACAGACCCAGGAGTAGATGGAGATTATATCTCTCGTCTGGCCCTGGGTATCCCTGTGCATGAGCCCCAGGGGGGGGTTGAGAGAGAGGGATGTCTGGGCATCAGGTCAGACTGCTTCCCTGCAACCTGGATCCAGATAAATGGTAGAAGATGGAAGGATGGATGGATTGAATAGATTAATCATTATTTTAAACACAGTAAAAAAACATACAGTAAATGTACAAGATAATCTTTTAAAACTTAATTGAGCTTCGGAGACACCAGCAGAGAGAGTCTGCCTTGCACACAGTGTGTAATTTGCATTTATATAAAGCCCTTGTCGGACTACTTAGTAAGCCACTGATGACCAAAACAAAAAACCCACTTGCACACATACACATATACATACAAATGTGATTACTAAGCATGTTTAATAGCATTTTCGTCCTCCACATTGTGTGTAATGAGGATCAATTTGTTGTGTTCTTATCGATCTTGTTGCTAATGTGATCCTGCTTACGGATGTTAGATAAATAGGCTTTGTCACTTACACTCTCCGAGACAATGGCATTCTTCAGTTTTTGAAAGCAGCATTGATTAAAAGTACCGTTGCTAATGGACAATCTGCATTAGAAAATCTTTAAAGAGTGCGAGTCGGGCATTCGGGCTGTTGTGCACAATAATTACTCAATGCGAAACATAAGCGAGATCGTTCCAGTTAATCTCGGCTAAATATTAGTCAAGTGATGTAACCGCATATACTGTACTGCATTTCTAATTAGGGCACACCTTGGATTAAAACAGGATCTAATACACAGCAGTCTGCAGTACAGGAGCAGTTTTGTTGTGTTTCTGCACTTTAGAATATTATAGACTGGCTGGCCAAAAAAAGGAGCACACTCGAATATTGTGTTGGACAGACTTGAGCTTTGATTACAGCGCACATTTGCTGGAATTGTGGAATTGTTTAATGCCTAACAACCCTAATCTTGAAAATAGATTAATAGTAATTTATTATTAATTTAATTTAAAACCTTTTGTTCCAAAAGCCAATGTTTGTGCTCTCTTAGCAAATAGATTTTTTTTCTGATTAGCCTCACTTTTCTTAAAGCTTTTTATTCCCAATCATGTGAGTTCTTGTCACATTGTGTGTGTCGAAGTGCTGACAGGGTTAAAAGAATTTTTGCTGACTAAAGCATGTTTTTTTTTTTTTTTTTTAATTTATTTATTAAAATGCCCACAAGGGCTGTAGTGGTAAAAAAGTAGGTAAAATATGAATTGTGTTATCAAGGTAAGATGGAAACGCAACAGCATAAAAGGAATAAGCATAGCTGAAATCCTATGCTGGGGCTAGCCCTGAAATAATATTCACAACATCGGTTTATTATATTTATGTATGTATTTTTTCCTCACATGCATCGTTACCGTTTTTTTACTGGCATTGTTACTGCTCTTCTAAAATCATTGCCTGTCCATGTTGTTGAACTGATCAAATGGTGGACAAAATCCATTTTAAAGTGGGACCTGCTCATTCATGCTCTTACGCCATCAGTTGGTCATGATTATATCCATTTTGCTCATGCCACATGAACATACAGGTCAAAAGCTTCCAATAATGTTCCTGCTAGACATCAGAACAGATAAAAAGTAACTGCCATTCACTTTGATCCCAGCATTGTTGTTCCATAGTCCATCGAAACTGGAAGCTGAAGATTACAGAAAGACCAGGTGATGGTTTTACAATCTATAACTGTCCGGTTTTAGTGAGCCCATGTCCACACTGGCCTCGTGTTCCAGTTCTTGGCTGACAGTGAAGCTTGATGTGCCCATTTGCTTGCACCTGTGAGAGCAGTAGGTGCAATTTAGTTCGAGGTACAGTAAATCTCATTCACACCATTCACTTTCCTTGTTTATTATCCTTATTTTCCGTAATAAAATCCTATACATGCATCAGCGCTTAATGGCACCTCTGCTATTTTTTTTTTTTTTCTTTTTTCTTCTTTCTTCTGTTTGATCGATTTTCCCTTTCAAACACTATACTCCGATTTCACTGTCCAGCAGCATTTCTACTAGTGCAAAATATATATTGACACAGAAAAGACATGGTTTGTCTCAATACGTTTTACACCTCCGCTTTTAGGTTTGTGTTTTCAGGTTGTCTGTGCAGCTCCCCGTCTCCAGTCGACTGCACATAATGGTCTCTTCACACAGTAATGCTAGTAGAGAATAGAAAAAAGGGATGTGGATATAGCGCTTCAGAGTAGCTCTAAACATACTATAGGTACTGATGTGTAAACATGTTAATAACAGACTTAAGTGTGCCTTTTTAACACAAGCTTTACTTACTGGCCCAAAAGAGGAGCAGTAGTAAGTTGAGTTCCACAGTTGTTCAATGTATTTCATCCTAAAACAATTTTTTTTTACCCCCTGTCTATTTTACACCTTTCCGAAAGACAGGCAGTTTAAAAAAATCTTGTAAAAGATAATAAAATCACAGCGGTACACTATCTTTGTTTTCTATTTAATATGGTGTTCTTGTCTGAGATCACAGCCAAGGATGTAACATGAGCTTGGTTCGTCTGGTTATAAAAAAGGCAACAGAGTCGAGGAGGGTGAATCAGAGTGTAAAAGGGGTAACAATTTAACTGGCTCCAAGCTAAGGTGGTACAGACACAATGGAACTTCTTAAGATGACATTCCTAATATAGGCATCTAAAAGAATAGCTGATCCTGTTGAGAGTTTATGGGCTGATATTGGCCGCCAGGAGTTTTGGGAACTAGGATTTTCTTTTTTTGACATAAGCTGTACCAGGAAGGATGCTCTTACAAAACAATTGGGATTTTTTTTCTTGATTCCGTTGTGGATTAAAAGGCTAAAAGGAATCAAGAAGATGCATGAAGGTTATTAACTATATTATATTCTTCAAGCATTAGAATGGGAAAGGAGTGATTTTAACTTTGAACATGGCATGGTTGTTGGTGCCAAACATACTAGTCTGAGTATTTCAGACTTTTAATCTACTGGGATTTTTTACACACAAGCCATTCCTAGGGTTTACCAAGAATGGTCTGAAAAAGAGAAAATATCCAGTGAGGAGCAGTTTTCCAGGCGAAAATGCCTTGTTGGTGCCAGAGGTCAGACTAGAATAGCCAGAGTAGTTCGAGCTGATAAAAAGGCAGCAGTAAACATCTTGTTACAGCTGAGCGATTCCACAGAACATCTCTGAACAAACAACAAGCCAAACCTTAAAGCAGATGGGAAAACGCTGCAGAAGAGCACAAGTAGTGCTACTCAGCTAGAAACAGGAAACCGATGCTACAATTTTCATGGGCTCACCAAAATTGAACCTTACCTGGTCTGATAAGTCTCGGTTTCTGCTGCAACACTGGGATTGTAGGGTCAGAATTTGGTCTAAGCATGTTTCAGTAGTTCAGGCTGGTGGTGGTGATGTGATGGTGCGGAGGATATTTTCTTGGCGCGTTTTTAACTTGTTAGTACCAATTGAGCAAGATTATGTGGCGTACCACAACTGTAAAATCATTTCAAACTAGTTTCTTGACCATGACAATGAATCCACTGTACTCAAATGGCTTCAACAGTCACCAGATCTCAATCTAGCAGAGCACTTTTGGGACGT
Organism: Dinotopterus cunningtoni; assembly: GCA_028565755.1. Classification (NCBI taxonomy): domain Eukaryota; kingdom Metazoa; phylum Chordata; class Actinopteri; order Siluriformes; family Clariidae; genus Dinotopterus; species Dinotopterus cunningtoni. Next base: position 16,062,355 of record JAOTRS010000016.1, read on the forward strand.
GATGGAACAGGAAATATTCGCATTCGCTAAAAAAATTAAGGCAGCTCTGAAGGCACAAGCCGTCCAACCCAGTTCTAGTAAGGTGTACTTGATGCTGTGGCCAGTGCAAATTTAGCGAAACAGCAACCTTGTTCATCAGGTTCTAAAATGTCTTCTTCAACATCATTACGTACTTTCCCGCGACTCATTTTTATTTATTTCTTTTCATTCTGTGCTTTCTCAATGAATCGTTCCTCATGTACGTCATTGATCTACATTTTAGTCACCTTGAAAACAAATTTGTGGATCTTCACAACAGTTTTTTTTTTTTGTGTGTGAGGATATGTTCCAGGAGGGTTTTTAATAAGAATGAATCAGCCATTTTATCATCTTGGCCCCAGTGGAGGAGAAATTCAGTGTGTGTACAGTAGACATTGAATATTAAGCATGTACAGTAGCCTTTGAAGTCTCAATTCATTTTTCTGCTTGTTGCCTGGGGGAGCTGCCGGACTCCTTCTACGCAGGAACTACTGACAGTTTCCAGTTAGCCATGTTAATCATGCTGATCGGAAGTCATTTTTCCCCCCTTCATCTTTTAACGAGACAGGAGATTTAGCACGAATATATCCAGGAAGGCTTTTAGCTCATTCTGTTTTAGTACCAACAGATGCACAAAGGCAAGAAAATCCATAAAATTGTCAGCAGATTTTGGATTTTGCTTCAGTTGGTGGTATGTTACAGTGGCTGACTTATTAATAGGTTTAATACTGAAATGTAATTTTAAAGCAAACCCTGGATGACGTCGCGGGGAGGACAACGCTACATGGTGTTTACTGCACGGTTTTTTGTAAAATACATGTGAGCTACTTCCGCGATTTGTTTGCATCTACGAATGTTCGTAGATCTGCGGCCCGCTTGTCTGCGGGAATTTGTAACTTGATTGTTGGCAAGTCTGGGACTTACTGAACTGATTAAAGTTTTCTAACATTTTCTAACATGTATAACATTATGAAAGAGATGAACTAGAGAAGTAGTTTCCTGTCTCTCGTGTTCTTGCTCACTGACTTTGCTTAGTGACTAAAATCACTAATACACTGTTTAGACCATACAGTGGTACCTTAGCATAAGAATTTAATCCTTTCAGGAGGCGAGTTCTTAAGGCGAAATTTTGTACTACGAAATGTATTTTCACATAAGAAATAATGTAAATGCTATAATCCGTTCCAGCTACCCAAAAATATGACGCGTATTACCATTTTCAGACACTGTAATCATATTTTTGCATATAAAAACAATTAAAACATTTAGAAAAGACGTGTGAATGAAGTAAAATATAAAATAAATAAACATTAAACCTCACTTAAAGCATAGTTTATGATTCCTTTGGTCACTGGCTGTCTCAAAAAATTTAAGAATGAATTGAAAGTGCGTCTGTTTTCTTCTTGCTGTCGTCCTCGATAACATTCTAATATTGGGACCCATGTTGCTATGTCTTTACTAAATCTTGAACAAAATGCAAAAAAATATGTAAACTTGCTTTCCATTGACTGCGAGTTTTGATTGGCTTCCGGACGTACATGCAGCTTAACTGGCATTTGTTTAGTCTCAACTCGTATGCCAAAAATGCTTCCAAAATAGCTCCAATTTAGCAAAATTTCAGTACTTAAGGTGAAAATTTGTGAGGCAGGGTGTTTTTATAATACAGTGGTACCTCTGCATACGAACAAACAAGTGGCTTTTTTTAAACTGGTGCATGACGTGAAATCTACTGTAGCAGCAGGAGCCATTTAACTTGGGTTTGGGTACTTAAGGGTTCTTAACATAAGGACTAAGAAATGGAGGTTTTATCTTGAAGTGGTGTTTTAAATAATCCTGTTAGTGCTGCGTTTTGGTATGTACTATTTTTCTTTCTGTCTCTCTGTGAAGCCAAGGTCTTTGGAAGGTCATTAATTAGTCATAAGGATGCAAGGGAACTGCAAAAGAAACAGGCTTGTATGAAGAAGCTGTCACTGTGCATTTGGGTCAAATGACTGAATCACCCACTATTCCTGCACTTTCTCTACAGTAAAGATGAGTTGAAGTCTAGAAATATCTACTGACCTACTACTGACCTACATTTACATTACTCATCTATTTTGCATAAAGAGTTTAAGAGGAAAATATTTGACGTTTCAGTTCCTGTTGAAGAAAGTGTGTGTTAAAGGAAAGGTCCACCTACTGTAAAAAGTGCTGATTTGTTGGTTTGTGCTGTGTTTTATTCTTGTACCAAGTTAGTGCTACTTTGACATCACATGGGGGACATTGTGAGCACAATTACAATGATGTCTCATAGGAGTGAAGCTTTCAGCCAGGTTTTGCTGTTAGCTCCTAAAAACAAGACATCCAGAACTGTTTTTCTCACTCAATATTTCTAAACAATGTCATACTGTATTGAAGAGAGAGCTAGCGCAGATGTAGTGAACACAGATGAAACTCAAAGGTTCAAAATGCACTAGAACTCTATCAGCACTTGTGCTGGTTTAGGTGATATAGCCAGCAACGAATATAGTGATCTATCCGATGACGGACATAAAACCGTCTCTGATGCCAAAAGCATTAAGCTCTGAAGGTCCCATATATTCTTATTTCTTTAACAAATTAACACAGGTCTCAGATACCCAACAAAGTATGTGTGTTAACACTTCAGCTGTAACAGTTTCATGTAATGCATTTTTTATCTATTTAATTCACTCCTTCTTCAAATCTGCAGTTTCAGTGTTTGCTTTTGGGGGTCTGTTTTTATGAGGTCACAATAGGGGAAAAATATAATTGGTTTTTTTTTGGCCTGGTTTAAGCACCTACTGTATCATTACACTTTTTCGTATACATGTACTGGAGACTCATCTGAATTTCTATAATAATTAAAAAGTAAATTTCACTTATGTGGCCTTTAAAATTGTATCTGTTGCAGCAGAGTAAACCGATAAGGAGGTAAAAGAGTTGAACAGATTAAAGGATGAAAGCATGAAAAAGTAGATTTTACAAACATTAGGTTTTGCTTCAGAGCGTCTCCAGGACGTTAAAATTCACTTACTGTATACCACTTTAGCACTGTTATTTCAGCAGTGAAAATAATGATAATATAATAGTGAACTAATCCCTATAATAATACTCAGTTTATCTTTGCTAATTAATATTCTATGGGTAATGTTTGTTTACATTGAGCAAGTAGCTTATTAGTGGCTTATTTTAAGGTAGATTATTAAATCTGGCACATAACTGTTTATAAAATCGCTTTTACTCAACATTTTGATTTCAATTATGGTGCAGGTTACACTTCAGGCAGATATCCAGGTACTGCAAAAAAAAATTATTTAATTCTGTCCAGCCAGATTTGCATGGTGCTGTGACGTAATCTGCTCCACTGCTGCAGATATGTTTGCCCTAACAACCCGTGTTTTATCTCATTCTTCATTGCTTGTTCATTAGCATCACAGTTTTGGAACATATGAGACAAACTGGTTTGGAATAAAAATACATTGATCTGTCCATTCATTTTTGATGATTCAGTTTTCATAGTGTACTTGCCTTTATTTTGGAGTAAGCCATGCTGTGTCATGCTTTTGTTTGTGTTTCGTGAGGATTTGATTGACTTGTAGGTGCATTATATGTATAGATATACTCTGTCTATACACAGTAAAATATTGTGTTGTTTGGCACGTATAGCCACACCCACCTCGAGGGAAAAAGCATTATATTTGTTAAAAAAAAAAAAAATGCTGGATGCAAAAAAACAGGCTCAACTTCACTTCTACTTAACATTTTGATTTAATTTATTGCATAGGTTTAACTTCAGGCAAGGCAAATACTAAACTGCTGGTAAAGTGTCATTAAATTCAGTTTGTTTTGCATGATGCTGTGACAAAATCTGTCTGGACAGACATACAGATGTAATTTTTCTGAGACTGGTTTCAGGTCCTCCAATGTATGAAACGGCAAGATATTGAAAGAGCGAAAAGTTCTGACCAATGTACAGACAAAACCTTTTTTTTTTATTTATATAGATTTGTTAAAAACAATTTTAAGTAGATAGTAAGTTAAGTTTCAAAAAGGTACGTTTTGGATTTGGCACCAGTTATAAATATTGACTTGTAACTTTTTCACCCACAGCCCATGCATTATAGTACACTCATTATTGTGCCTATGGTACACTTTTCTGGCCACAAGCATAGTAATAATGCAGGATTATGAGTTGCACTTCCTTGCACTGGTTCTGACTGGAAAACAAACCTTTTGACACTGACTGACTAAGCATCCCATCTCTAGAAGTTATTTTGTTTAAAAAAAAAAAGTCGTCTTTTGCTTTGGAGATGTTGGAGATGTGTTCAGTTCAGAACTGCGTGTAGAAAATTAGCAAAAAGGAATGCTTCAGGATAAGAAAAATGTTCACCCAGACTAAATATAATGTGTAGGTGAGGTCAACTGTTCCTCAGGTTTTTAGGCCACTGGTCTGTTTCATGCAGTTCTATAATCTTGTGAATCAAAAAAAATCTCTCTGTTCTCTGCGTGTTTCACGATTACAAGAATTCTGACAAGTGTTAACATTTACAGTTACTTCAAGTTCAACATTATAACATCTTTGAGTGGAACCACAGAGTTGTTAATTTCTTTTTTTTTTTAATGGGCTTGATTAGTTTATGATGCATTTCCTAAATCGAACAACATCTTAGTGCTTTTTCACCATCTCATCAAGGACTATAGATCAAAGTAAATATTGCAACATGTATAGAATATCATTGGCAGAAAGCCTCATACATTGTTGCCAAGGTTTTTTGATACTTGTCTGAAGTTTTACTTTGAAGAAAACATTTAACCAGATCCTCTATTCTGTAACTTGTACTGTGGCTGGAAGTGAAAGTTTAGAGGCTTGGCATCCTCAATGTTCAAAAATGACTTGTTACAGCAAAATCCATTGCAGTCCATTTCAATTTTCAAAAAAGTTTTCAGTAAAGTTGTGTAAAAATGGTTTTCTACAGTAGATCAAACCTAATTGAAACTTCCTGCCAGAATATTACAAAATATACAGTACTGTGCAAAAGTCTAAGGCACCATATTATATGCTGTACCGATTATGTTAAATATGTTTATCATGTCTGCATAATTATGTCCAAAATCATTCAGTATTTCCATATATAACTTTAAAATTAATAAATAAATAACATTACAGGAGAATATATGCATGGCTGTAAAAACAAAAATATATAGTACAAGACAGACCCATTTTCAGATGGAAGCAAAAAACCTAATGTACGCTAGTGTACTGAGCGTGCTGGAGAATGAGTTCTTCTGGTAACTTTGTCACACTCGCTCCTTTCTATTTTTATGAAAATCCCAGAAGCGTACATTAGGTTTTTTGTTTCCATCTGAAAACTGGTCTGTCTTGTACTTTTTTTTT
>JAOTRS010000016.1:16072369-16084294 GCA_028565755.1 Dinotopterus cunningtoni
ACTTTTTTTTATATCTTTTTTTTTTTCATCTGTTTAATTTACATTTTTTTTTAAAAAATTTGTTTTCTTTCCAGTTTTTTGGCATACCCCCCCTTCAATTACAGCAGATGGGTGTCCCCCCCCCCCCCCCCCCCCCAAGCATCTGGTGTTGATCTAAATTCCTAACAGAGATAAATTTGAACAGATGTCACAGTGAAATTCTGCTGCTCTATTTTGACATCTAGCTATTATCATTCAGCTATTTGGTGTCATCAGAGATGTCATGTTGTGGATATAATTTTATGGCTGATCAGTGTGTGTGTGTGCGTGCGCACATGTGTGGCAAAGAGTAGTTGCTAGAGCATGAGGAAATCATTTTCACACATGAACTGTGTGCTGTAATCAAAGCTAAAGGTGACTAAATGAAATTTTAGAGTGTGGATATTTTTTAACCATACACATAAAAACATACTGTACATACATACGTGCATTGTTTCAATACACTTATGACACAAAATTTACTCTCACCCAGAATCGCATTCATTTCTATCCTGTATCTTGTATCAATGATGGGAGAGTCGGACCGTTGTGTAAAGTCTTCTTCTCAGCACATCCCAATGATTCTCGGGGGGTTAAGGTCTGGACTCTGTGGTGGCCAATCCATGTGTGAAAATGATGTCTCATGTTCCCTAAACCACTCTTCCACGCGTTTTTAAGCCCGATTAATTCTGGCATTGTCATCTAGTAATATGCCCGTGCCATAAGGGAAGAAAAAAAAACATTGATGGACGCATAATGTTGCTGAACCTAGACCTGACCAACAGAAGCAACCACAGATCATAACACTGCCCCCACAGGCTTGTACAGTTGGCACTAGGCATGTTGGGTGCATCATTTCATCTGCCTCTCTTCATACAGCATAAGAACAGGTTAAATGTACGGGTATAACTCAATTCCAAGTTGCCATAAATAGCGCTTATTTGAAATTACTTTGTAAATATATTACATATATCGACATGCATGCATTTCTAATATGTCACAATTTTGTCTTTGTCATGTGTTTAGTCTACTTAATATTTTTAAATATTTTCATTATAATAAAAGGTAATACTACAGTAGTAATATATGTGTATTTACTTTCTAGATTCACAATAACATAAAAGACTAAAAACCTTTCTCATGTCACAACATAAGCATGAGACAGTGAGAAAATTAGTCCTAGTGTCATGGCCAAAGCAAGACAGCAGGGTGAATGTAGGCTGGCATTAAATGCCACAGCTCTAATTAGACCTGGAGGAGTGTACAGCCTGCTGGCCAGAGAAATCACAAGTACATTCTGCCATTGATCCTTCCTTCTCCTTCATCCTCTATTGATCTCACTGGTGCTTCCCAAAGATGTGTCCCTGAGCCCCTTAGCTCGAGGAAGGCACGAAGTACAATTCTGTCTGTTCTCTTATTGCGAAGCGCTTCGGGCGAATCTGTACTACTGCAGAGTTTGCTGGTGCATTCACTGTTTAACCTCCATCTGCACGTCCTCACATGGAAATCATTGGATGTGTGATATGAAGTTGGTTTTAATCAAAGGTAATTGAAATGGGTGTTGACTGGAATGACAATTTTGTCTTCCTGATAATTTTGCCTTTTGATAATATACTCCAAATACGAAGAGACTAATCTGGTCAGGTGTGATTCCAAAGATGGTGGTATCTTAGAAATATACAAAGACCAAGCAAAGCAACTAAAATTCTACCTCTTGCATAATTCACCAGCTGGAATCAAATTTGCCGAGAAGACCAAAGTGTTTCATTGAAGCCAAACACCATTATGAAGGGTAGATGTCATCTTTGAAGAGATGGCTTTTTTTTTTTAGTGCACTCTGGCTTAATAATTGATGAACGATTCACAGTTTCTGTATTGAAGATCAATGTGTGTTCATCATAGTGTGTCCTTCTTAAGTTGAACAGATGTACAGTATTTCATTGCTTAAAAATGTAAAAAGTGACTTTCTCTAGAACTTATGGAAATAGTGTTGCTGTCTTGTATGAGCACTTTGTTTAATTTTTTTTTTTATTTGACCTCAGCAGTGATTTTAGTTAAACTATCACTAGTCCACTATTGGGTCTGAAAAATCGATGGTGCTTGTGATGGACATGCCTGGTGCATTGGGTTTGCAAACAATACAATAAGTCTGTAGGAACTGTGCAGGATATTGGATATGCCAAGATGCCATTGCTTGCCTTTTTTTGGAATTTGTGTGGCAGCCTGAGAAAACTCATCTGTTTTGACCTTTTCAAATCTTTTCCATATTTAAACCCTACAGTAAAAAAAATGTTTCTCCAGTGCATGTACACCAAATAGACATAGTTTTACTTTTACAATATGGCATTTGGCAGACGTCCTTATCCTTAAGAGCAACTTACATTTTTATCGCATTATACATCTGAGAAATTGGGGGGTTAGGGTCTTGCTCAACCTAGGACCTTGACCTTCCGAACCCTAGTCCAATGCCTTAACCACTGAGCTCCCCCTATTGTAGATATAAAGTTTTCCCTGTGAACCAGTATATGGGAGTTTGCTGTGGCGTCTGGCACTAAAACATTTGGGGCGGCTCCTTTGGCTGCTGTGCATTATGGGGTGGGAAGGAAGAAATTCAATTTAAAGATTTCATTCCCGCTGCAGCACACGAGCATCAGACATTTTTCCAGCCAGTTGATTAAAGGCTGACATCCACTATGTGCGGAAAACACACTTAGCAAGGTATTAGACCTCTTTAGACAAACTGACTGTTGTACCAAAAGGGTAGCGCGATCAGCCATGTGTACCGCTGGCAGACCTGATGCAAAGAGGACAATCTGTGTCTCTAGTCACCTAAACTTAACTTAGCCGGCCTTAACTATTGTGATCAGGAACTTATTTATCTGCTTTATGGAAACCATTTACATTTACAAACCTAGCTGCACATGAGGACCTGGACTACTGTAACATATCGTTTATTCTAACAGCACACATCACACACACCAAATCAGGACATAAAGTAATGCATATAGCACATATCGCAGGTATGCGCACTTACCTAGGACACCGCATGATTTGCCATGAATTGTCAAGTCACATCAAGAACTGCAACTCCTACAATCTGTCAAGACTTGTTACGTTTATTTTTGGTCATGGATCTTAGAAAACAACAATTTACATTCATGCTCTGTCTGCTCATCTGGTATCAAAGACCTGGATACTCCGATTTAGATTCCTTCTTATGAACATCCTTCTTGTTAACATTGAAATCACCTCTCTCAGCATAACTGGAGAAAAACAAGCACTTAGGGCTGAATTTCAACTCAACTCATCCTCCCTTTTAAGTGTTGGTGGGAATGTAGCATTTTACTGTATTTTACTTAGGTCACTAAATGTCTGTTTGAAATGCAGCCACCCAGAATATAGTTAGCTAGTACAGTGTTCTGAAAAATAAGAATAAAAGTGTTATATGCAGAAATTAATTGCACAATTATATCCCAAACCTATTTTTGAAAACTCTCAAAGGTTCATAGGTATTTAAGGTAGCATGCATTTAGAACATCAAATTGAACATTTGTTTATTAAATTCAAAACGGTTTGTTACTGTTGCATAACAGCTGTGACTGGGTAGTGGTGGCTCAAACAGTGAAGACTGTGGGTTACTGGGTTCCTAATGGAAATGTTGGGGGTTCAAACCCCAGCAGTGCCAATTTGCCAATGTTGACCTTGAACAAGAGCCTAAACCTGTTCTGCACAAGGGGCGCTGTACCCTGCCTGACTGTGCACTCTGACCCCAGCTTCCTTACTGTGACTGTAAGGTACAAAATGGCAAAATAATTCAATCTTATTGGGACCGATACACAGTATAGATAGATAGGGTAACCAACTAAAACCTTTCCACATAGTTGAAGGTGGGAGGTTTTGCTTTGAAGTGTCTAACAGAGAGTTTATTGTCGTAATTATCATCCAGAATATACATCCAAAGCCTATCCCAGGAATACTGGGCTTGTTGTAACAAAATTGTAAAGTCTCTTTGTATCACCAGTAGGTACTATTAATGTTTAAAAGTAGACTCAGAAACATCCAGGACTAATTACACTTGGATAGAAAAAAGGCAAAACCAGCGTTCATTGCAGCAGCAACCACATTTTAACCCCCAAAACAAAATCAAAAATGCAAAACCCCAAAAAGTTTAGATAGTAGTTCAAAACATGCCAATTCCTGAAAAAAGGTAAAGTCGCTCTTTCAGCATGACTTTTTATACATAACGTACATTGTTGCTCCATCATTGTTGTTGTGTGTAAAACGAATGTGTGTATGCGTGTGCCCTGTGATGGATTGTCCCCCTGTCTAGGTTGTACCCCGCCTCGTGCCCCCAGTCTCCTGGGATAGGCTCCAGGCCTCCCGTTACCCTGATTACAGGATTAAGAGATCTAGACGATGAGTGAATGACTCCTCATGATGTATCCAGATCCTATCTTAGGAGTATTAGGCTCAAGGCAGGAATACACCTTGGAATCACCAAGGTGCCAATTAAGTCGGTGCTGCTAAGGCTGACTGGAAACTCTCCTGCAGGGAACCAGACTGTGAAAGTGTTACTTTGCCTGTGTCTGAAAAACTAATTACAGTACATCCATGTGATTGATGTTTGGTTGGTTTAACGGTTGTTGAATATTAACATTGTGTAAATGAAGTGGTAAAATTGTTTTAATACTCCTGTATTGCTACACTTTTGGCTGTTATTCCAATTTTATTGGCTTTTACTCCAAAATAAGGCATAATTAGGGCTAATGCAAGAGTCCCATGGCTAATAACTTTTGCTTACTTGGGTCATTATTCTGTTTGCTATTGGGATTTCTTGTTAGTCCTGTTAACCGTAACCCTCTTGGAAAGACCGAATTGGTTTATTATTGTAGGTGATGGCATTTATTATGATTTTTTAAGTGTTCAAAGTAAATGTCTTTAGGCTCCTAGTTTTTATTTAATGCCATGGTTAAGGTAAATGCTTGAAGTCCAGGGTTAGAGAAACATTTGTACATCCAGGATTAAATCCACTAGTGTTGTATAGTTTCATCAAAATGCAGCTGTGTTTGTGGCTTATGGTTACTAGCTTGGTTTATAGTTTTTAGGGTTCAGATTAGATTTTCTTTAAATTTCCTTCCTTTCGCATCACGTGTGAGTAATTCGTAGCGTTCTCAAATGAGCCATTAGAGTAAAGCAGCTTGCACATTGATCACAAAATGTATCCGGCCTTTGCAATTCCACCAGATTGATTGGTGGAGTAATCATCGAACAGCATAAACAGATTTGCATGCCTTGTTTTACTTGCCAGCTGGCTGCAGCATCGTGTTATTAAGCATGTTGCTTTTTTTTCTGTGCAGAAACGGATGAAAGATGGGATTTTGTAAATAAAAAAAAAGGAAACGCGTGTTGCTGTAGGGCTGCAGTTCTGTCCTTTTAAAGGAGTACTGATATGTCTTAATAATTAACTGATGATGAATTGCCATCACGCTGAAGCAAGGAGAACTCTAAAATAAAGTAGCGCCATCCTTCATGGTACGACTTTAAGAAACCTGGGTCCAGCAAAGCCGTTTAATCTTTGTCAAGACCCAGCATGCTGCACTGCAGTAGCATTTCCTGCAGTGCTTACCCTCTACCCTGGAGTCTTTGGAGAGTTCGAGTGGAGAACAGAGCTTTGTTTGAGAGTAGAGCTGGTGGAGATGAAGAACTTCCCGGACAGACAGGATGAAACACCCACTTCAGATCTTGCAGTTTGTCAGTCGCTTTACCTCTCCCTCAATCTGTTTGCACTTCTGCTAAATGTTGTGTTTACCAGGGGGAGTAGAGAGAGTCACTTTGGTCTAGAGTACAAGCCGCCAATTTGCTAATACTACTACTAGTAGTAATAATAATAATAATCAATAATAATCCAACCAGAGTCCTGTGCCATTATCACAGCCAGGTGTGCAGTGTTCAGTGTATCGCCTGTAACCTGTTATATGTTAAAGTATTGCGGCTTACCATCGTGGGTATTTGAGTTACACTAAAATTTCAATTGTATTTGTCATGTGCACAACCATACACAGTCAGCACTGTGGCTTAGAGGTTAGCACTGTAGTCTTGCCCCTCCAGGGTCTGGGTTCGATTCCTGCCTCAGGTCTGTGTGCATGGAGTTTGCATGTTCTCTCTGTGCTTGGTGGGTTTCCTCCGGGTACTCACAGTACAAACCTCCAACAGTCCAAAGACATTCAGATTAGGCTAATTGGCGTTTCCAATACTGTGCGAATGAGTGTGTGCCCTGTGAGGGATTGGCACACCATCTAGGGGTTACCCCGTCTCGTGCCCTAAGTCTCCTGGAATAGACTCCAGGTCACTGCAACCCTGTACGCTGGATAAAGCGGTATAGATGATGAGTGTGTGGCAACCATACACAGTAGTATATGCAGTGAAAGAGAAGATACAAAATAATAAGAAGATATTGAGATAGAAAGATTTTTCCGCAATAAGAGAAGAGAATTTTACAGTAAAAATAAAATAAAAAATATATACAATTATACGGAATGTGCAATATAAAGGGTATAATAGGTTAAAGATATGGTGTGTAAGTATGACAGCTGCAGTATGAGTGAAACATGGAGTATAAAATGAAAAATGTGTGGGCCATGCCTGTTTTCAGCATGTTGTTGCCAGGGGTACAGGAATCAGATTTTACTAGAATTGTACTAAAACACATAAGACAGAACTTGCAAGACAGAACAATGTGCAACACAATGGGTACAGTTGAAAACAGTGTAGTACAAAAAAAAAAGTACAAAGTTCTGATGAGAGTAAAACGGCAACAAGGAGATATTGCGAAATATTGGTCATAAATGTGATGAGTGTAGACATGACATGGTGCTTGGCACCCATAATGAAGATCGATGAACTGAACAAGAATGTGCAAAATGAATGAGTAAATATATAAATGTATGAATAAATAAATGAACCACAGAACTCTGAATTACACATTTTAAATAGAAAATCAAAACCGCCCAGACTGGAATCGCCAGTCGATTTAAAAAAAATAAATAAATAAATAATGGAATCAGCCAAGAAAATTGCAATCAGTGCATCTCTAATATGAATATCTGGACATAATTATTTCAGTTTCGGTGCTAGTGGTGGCTCAGGTGGCTGAGGATCTGGGTTGTTTTTTTGGGGATCTGAGGATCCAGGGATCCAGGTTCGACCCCTGCCATCGATGGCTTGCTACACCTCATACTCCACAGCCACTGGATGCAGTACCGGTCCCAAGCCCATTTAGAAAAATGGGAGGCTTGCGCAATAAGGGTGTCCAGTGTAAAAACCTGTCCCAAGTTATGTGCGGTTTGGATTGTCCTTTGTGAAGATCCCTTGATGGGGAAAGCCGAAAGAAAGTTATTTCAGTTTCTAAAATGCTCAGAAAGTCACTGAGATCACATCACATCCCCCCGCCCCCCACCACATTCTGCTTGAGGTGAAGGGTAACTGAAGCTCACTTTGCAATTGCATTACCATATTGTGTTCCTATTAAAGTGTCCTAAGTGTTTTTTTTGGTAAGCTCAGATTTACAACCATCAACACACGTTCACACCCAGAGCAGGAGAATAAATTCATAACAGCATTGTAGTGCATGCCTCTAAATCTAGCACACATAACTCAGCCCCATTCGCCCTTGACTGCTAGACGTTCAAAATGGACTGAATGACCAAAAACTTTTTCAGACGCCTAGTGTCAGACTTTCATTCAGTGAGGAAGAAAAAGGAGAGTTCGCAAGGCCATCACAGTGTGATTTGGAGTTGTATGTTTTTATCTGTCTGTCTTGCTGAGAGAGATGTGCTTGCAGTTCATTAAGCACCTAGAGGAAGACAGCAGGGTGAATGTAGGCTGGTGTTAAATGCCACTGCTTTAATTAGGCCCAGAGGACTCTACAGCCTGCTGGCCGGAGAAATCATGCGTACGTTTCTGCCATTGACGTTCCTTTTTTATCCTTCACCCTCCATTGATCTCTCAATTGCGCGTCTCAAAGATGAGTCCCATGGCCCCTTAGCCCGAGGAAGGCAAGATGAGCAGTTCTGTCGTTGTTTTAGTCGCTGCAAGGGTTAGATGAGAAAATTAAGTATGTTGATTATAAAGGGGATTGTAGATGGGATTTTTATTATTGTTGCTGCTGATCATTTTAGTTGTAATACAGATATGAAAGCTGATACGGAACAGCATCTGATTTTCAGCTAGGAATAAATAAATATACACATGGAGCACATAATACAAATATACAGTATTTGGGGTCCTTTACGATCTTCCTGGCCTTGGTCCAGCACCGCTTGCTGTAGATTGAGTGCAGGTCAGGGAGCTCGGTGCGGATGATGCGCTCAGCTGATCGCACCACCCTCTGTAGAGCTCGTCTGCCCTGCATAGTGCTGTTTCAGAACTGTGCACGGTACACATGGAGCACATAATACAAAAATACAGTATTAGGGGAAATATTTCTTTTTTTAACTTTGAGATACTTCTCAGTATCATACACCGAGTAAGCATAACATTACTGGGCCAAAAATTAAGCACAATATTGTGTAGGGTTCCCTTGTGCCACCAGGACAGCTTTGATCCCTCGGGGCATGACGGCACCAGGATGTTGGCAATGGATCCTTTGGGTGCTCTGGGTTGCGGGGTAAGGCCTCCGTGGATCGAATGTTTGTCTGGTGTATCCCATGGGTGCTCAATCGGATTGGGATCTGGAAAGTTTGGAGGCTAGGTTGGCAGACTTGAGTTCTTTGCCTAAGTTTAAGCTCTTTGCCTGAGGACTATGGTGTACCATGAAAAAAAAAAGTGCCTTTCTTTTATGACCGGCGATGACTTTTTTTTCAGCAGTTTGTCCTACATTGGCTTTTCGGTGGGATTGGACCAGGCAGACTAGCCTTTGGTCCCCACAGGCATAGATGAGTCACCAGTTTACTGGCAAAAACAGACAATCATTGTTAGTTCTTTTAAAGTTGTGTTAATGCTATAGCTGATTGGTGTATACAAGCCGGTTACATCTTTATTCAGTGTGATGATGCAGCTCTCAGAACATGCTCATGTTTGGTAATGTATAAAGATTTTGTCCTTGTGTTGTAGGCCTTACTAATTAAAAAAAGAAAGTTGAAGACTGTTAGAAATTAAAAGACGATGTAATGTAAAGATGAGAGACCATTCTATCACAAAAGCTAAGTTTAACCCCTAGTTGGCTTGTCTGGGGTGCTCTTAGTGAACCTGTAATAACGATACGCGGGAACGTTCATTGTATGATCAGATTTGGTCTATAAGAGATTTCATGTCTAGCTTCATTTCGCTTTGCGCATCCTTTCTCAAAAACCGTTCCATGCACTTTACACGAATTCAGTTTTAATGAAAGCCACTTCCGACAATAGATGTCCTCTGGCTTTTTAATTTGATGTGCTCGATTATGTTTCTGTCTAACGATATGAAAGCCAGCCCTTAATTTTGATCAGTGTTTCAGTGGCGTCTTGAGATTAATGCTAACTCCAGATGAGGGTCAGTAACATTTCAGACTCGGTAACAGCCGCTTGGAAATAGCTTATTAGTGCTGCAAAAGCAAACTGGAACAGTTAGCCGAAGTAGATCACCATCGCTGTCTCTATAAACGTGTTCAGTTCATTAACTAATCACATTATGCCAGGAATATATTCATTTAATTGCTTGCTTAGGTAAGTGTAATAGCTATTGTGAGAGACACCCACTGTTTGATGGCTAGGTTATAAAAACCGCTTTATTCAACCACTGGCTTTAATTATCCATTAGGTGTGAGATTCAAGTGCAATAGCATGAGAGTCATCAGTACCTACATACCGTACATCTAATGTACTTTTCTTTTGTATGCATACTAGATGTTTATTCTTTCAGCCGCAAGTAAAATGAGATTTCGCTATGACGCAACGCAGTTTAATACTGTACTATGCTTCATATATTGTGCTGAAGCTTCTTGAACTGACAGTTCTCTTTTACCTCCCTACATGCCTCTCTTATTACAAAGACATGATGATGTACAGTTATCTGAAAAGGAAAGATCAGTAGGCTTCTGTGCCATCACAAGCAGCTTTAGTGTCCGAACTCTTTGCTTTGTGTTTGACGTCCCCTGGCATAGACATGTAGCTTCAACAACCAGGAAACCTATATAACTTCTTTTGAATTTTATGCGGCTCACTTCACCATACACATTAGCCAAGATGTGGCTTTTCGATATAAAACCTTTTACCAGTTGCTTAGTATTTATGGATTACATACATTATTATACTGTCATGTCGCTCCTGAGTTGCCTGTGATCCAGACCCCCTCTGCCCCCTGGAGCTGTCTGACTCGTCCTGGTGTCCTGCTTCAGGTTGGAGATCTCGTCGCGTGGATGCCCCGTGTGGTCTGCCTGGGATGCGTGTGGTGACTGGGAATGGTTCCACTTTTCCACGAAGACGCTCCTGTCCTCGGCTGATGCAGACAGCTGTTCTCTAAGGACTTGTGACTTCAGTCGCTCAATAGTTCAGAACTGGAGTTTCCTACAGTCTACAGTATGTGAGCCTCCAATAATGAACTGGACCTTATTTTAACTTAAACACATCTACTGTTATTTTGAACTTCCAGTCTCACACAGTTTGATGCAGATCAATCCCAGCTATCCGTTCACCCAAATGAGGATGGGTTCCCTGTTGAGTCTGGTTCCTCTCAAGGTTTCTTCCTACCACTATCTCAGGGAGTTTTTCCTTGCCACTGTCGCCGGCGTCTTCCGCTTCATCCTTGCCAGGGACAGTCTTATCATTTTGATTCATACACGTTCACATCTCATACAAACTTAAAGAATTCTTTTGATTGTGTAAAGCTGCTTTGTGACAATGTTAATTGTTCAAAGCGCTATACAAATAAAATTGAATTAAACTGAATACAATATATTCAGAAAAACATGGGTATAAGGGAAAGTGACGAAACCAAGCCAAATTCAGTTTAGTTCAAGTTCAGTACAAAGCGTTCAGTTATGCACTATAACTCTCCTCCTAGGACAATATCTGTATCCATATGCTAAATATATGAATATAAATATTGCTGGGGTGCACAAATATAATGTTCTGCATAATAACATAGAACAATCTTATACTTGCGCACTACTAGCTAATGTTCCATTCGCTATTAAATTATTTTAATTGCTGCTTTCTAGCCTCATCGGTTTGGCCAACCAAAACGTGAAAAATAAATGTATCCACCCTCTGACTCGAATTTTTCTGAAGCAGTTCAGGAGGCATATTGTGATTCATTTCCCATGTGAATTCTCAGCTTGCACTTGATGAGTTTTTTTAATCAGTGCTTTGTGACACACAGTGCTAATATCACTTGATGGAATTGGTAATGCTGGGTAAAGCTGTGGTCGGAGCTTTGGACTCTTCTTTTGTCTCATAATTAAGAGCTTGGCCATGGGGATTGCTCAGGGTTGGCAGCTGTGCTGCACTTCATACCAGAATTTCTTTTCTTCGATTGACTCATCATGCTGCTGTCAAGATACAAACCTTTTATTCAGGCCTGGGATAAAACATTTACAGCAGTTCTGTATTTTTTCAACAACCTTTATATTCATTCTTAAATTCTCTTAAAGGGAAAATATGGAAATAAATGTCAACTGTTGTATTGGACTTTTCGCATATTATTCTGTTGTTAGCCTGAGTCTGTTGCAGAGAACAAGTTAAAGTGCTCTATACTTGAAGTGTCTCATGAATAATCTCTGCAGTGATTAATCCCCTGCCTCTTAATCACACATGAATATATATTACCACACACATATGCAGCAAAAGAGTGTTTCGTCAGCAATTTAAAGGTCCACAGAGGCTGCCTTCCTGACTCAGCCGTGTGTGTGTTTATATTGTGTTTTTATATATA
>JAOTRS010000016.1:16185563-16196931 GCA_028565755.1 Dinotopterus cunningtoni
ACGTAACAGCGTAAGTTTTTAGAAGTTTATATTGTCCAAATCATCATGAGAAAGTGCTGGATTTAGGAAACTCCAGCCAAGTATGAGAAAATTATTATTATTATTATTATTATTATTATTATTATTATTATCAATATTTTATGATGTAAAAGTCAACCAATGAAAAGGTGATGAAAAATAATTGCATTCCTTCAGGATTTAGGTTTTTGAAACACCCCGATGACTAGACAAACTAGAAAATATACAGGCAGCATGCAAATCCTATCACGGATATAAATCTCTAACAAATATACACTCAGGGCAAATATAGAATGATTTTAAAGGGATGAAAAATCCCAGCAAAAGTGGAAAAAAAAATTATACTATTTCTTTCTTCTCCTGATTTGAATCAGAGCTCAAATTTAGCTTATTAGACTTTAAAATAATCAGTAATATGAATTAGACACTCTCTTGTCTTGCAGTGTATTAATGTTTTTTTTTTTTCTTCCAATTTTGAGTTCCTGGATATGGACTTCGTTTTTATTAAGGATGAGGATGAGGAGCACTTTTAAGTGCGTATGTTAAGTGCTTCAATTTCAGACTTTTAGGGTACTGAAAGTGAAATCTACCTTTGAGGAAGTGCTAAATGTTCGAAGAGTGCACCAAGAACAAAAAAAACTAACAGGAGAACCCATGATCAAGTGGGTGTAGAGCACAGTACAGTACAGCAAAGTCCAGTCAATCAGAGTCAATCAAACTTCCTAATAATGATTTCACTAATTTTTGGTAAAATAACTACTGTTGTGAGCTTTAAACTATAAAATTAATGGCTTTAGGCAACTTAGTCATTCTTTAGGTCAAATATATTCATAGCAGCTGTAAGTCAGAGCCAATCTTGGTAGCTCATTCCATCAGAATCACTACTGACGTTCAGCATTAGCTATTAGTATTAGTACTTAACAGGGATGATTAAACACTTTGTGTTGGCATGACTGCGCCAAAGACTACTCATTAAGCTCGGAATACATATTTATTTTTATTTTTGATAAAGTTACCTAGCAAATAAATAAACGTAAGTACTCCGGCCGATTTAAGAAATTGTGTTTCAGAAGGTTCTAATTATTTGTCTTCATCAAGCAAAGAAAAGAACTAGGGAGATCCTGAAATTTCAGGATTTGGGTTAAGCATTATTAATACAATGCTCAGCCGTCAACTTCACGATCAGGGATTGCTTAACCCTCCTTTTATCTTTAGGGTCATTTTTACCCCATTCAATGTTTAAAGTCTGAAAATTAATGACTGAAATATTTTTTTTTTGCTTCATATTCAGAGACTTTTATACATAAACTTGGGTAACATATTTTGGGTATTTTAATTAGGATCATTGCTGGGGTTAAATTGACCCCAAGGATAAAAGATGTAACAGGAGGGTTAAAGAACTGGTGAAGTTGCACTGTTAAACAATCAACAGTAAAAAACAGGGCTATGTTAAATAGTAAGTAAGAGTAAGAGCATTTCCATACACACTCAATGTGACGGGATTGGGACTAAACAGCTGCGCGGCCATGGGACAATCATTTGTTAGTGATCTCAGGAACGTTGGGAACAAAGACGGGATCCAACCCTGGATGAGAAGATGACCAATGGATAAATATTTTCTAATATCTCACTATTTAAATTTCATAGTAAAGTTTAAAACAAAAGGTAAATAATTTTTTGTGTTAGCAGTGGACTCTGCATGTTCGGACTCAACCATGTAGACTCTTTTTCATTTAGCACCTTGAAACGTCCTTCTAAAGCTTCTCTGAAGAGCATATCAGAAACTTTTTAAGAAGCTACTGACAACCATTCGAAGAAACCCAGAGGAACTTTTTCATTTGAAGCAAACCTACAGTACGCTTCACACCAGCTTGATCATGGGACGGGGAGAGAGAGAGAGAGAGAGAGAGAGAGAGAGAGAGAGAGAGTAAGTGCCGAAAGCAAACTCAAGAGGGCAGAAGTGACTGTTTAGCAGAGTTTGTGCACCGTTTCCTGTTCCTGTATACATGGGTCAAAGTTTTGAAAAAGTAAAAAAAAATAAAAATAATAATAATAACACTGAAAAATTTTAAAGAAGCTGCTTTGGGGTCTTCGTGACCATACGCACACACACATGCAGCATCTTAAATACTGACAAGAAAAACAAAAAGAAAGAAAGAAAGTTCCTTAGCGGAGATGCGACTCTTTTCACATTTCATGGGGGCAAATCTGAAGAAGTCCAAATGCCGTGCTATGCAAAGGGGCTCTAAGTGTGTGAGTGAGAAAGAGTGTGGTGTGTGTGTGTGTGTGTGTGTGTGTGTGTGTGTGTGTAAAAGAGTATAGCTGTTTTCCTGAGTTTTTAGCACACCCACTGTTGCAGGAAACAGCAAAGGAAATTTTTTTTTACGCTTTTTGCACCAAAATGCGAAAGCTATGACAAAAAAAAAGAGAAAGGAAAAGAATTTTAAAAAGAGCACACCTAAAGCACTACCTGTACAGGGGTCACTGATACACTCGGCATGCTCCGGACTATATACAATACTCGTTCTGCCCAGCAAGCACTTTTATACGTAACCATCAAAAACTATTCTCAAAAACACAAGAGTATTGCTGATGACAAAAAAAAAAAATTCCAAGTTAACAGTTTCTAACGAAGAAGGTTCAATTTTAGAAAAATGTCACAATATTCTTAAAGTGAAGTCTAACTGTGTGTCATTATGAAAATGTCAGTGTGATATACACACACACACACACACACACACATACACACACACACACACACACACACACATTGGGCTTTTAAAGGGAGTGAGAGGAAACTCGGGAACTGATTTATTTAGATATCACAATAACACACACACACACACACACACACACACACACACAATTGCACTTTTTCCTAATATATTCCCCTTAAACACAGGTTATGAAAATAAAGCTGATATTTCTGCCACGCTCTCCCACACCCTCATCATTATCTTGTATTTGCATGCGTTATATTTCTGAACGTAAGCCCCTCAGAAGTATCGAACACAGGTGTAAAATCTCCAACCTTAAAAACTAAAAAGGTTGCTGTTTTTGTTTAAACTGGAGCGGTACTATGACTGCGTGGTTGTAATTTAGCCCATCTGCTACACACTGGCCTACTTTGGAATAATGCTTGTCCTGTTCTGGGAAAGTCTAATACATGTTCTGATCTCTCTCTCTCTTTCTCTCTCTCTATCTTCAGGTGTGTTAGGAGGGTGGATTTGCTCAAAGCGGGATGTGTGCCTTCATTCCAGCCCTCGATCATTTGTCACTGACGATCTCTCAGTCCTGACCAGACCGCCGTCCCCCACACCCTCCTTTCCTATTCACTTCCGGAGTCGCAGCACTTCCCCAGCTTCCCCCTTTACGATATCCCAGAATCCCTCTGACCTGACCCCTGATCACAGGCGGATTCCCAGCGTTACGACGCTTTCAATGGAAATTTGAGGACTCCATGACTTACAGGAGACCGATCAGACCCTGTGGGACTCCAAGACAGAGAGGGAGAGAGAGAGAGGGAGGCAGAGAGTGAAAAGAGAACTAAACCAAGCAGAAGGACATTTTGGATAAACGAGAGAGGAAAAAAAAAAGGAGTCAAACAAATGAAACTAATCAGCTGCAGTGTTTCGTATCGCAGTTCTTACATTTGTTTGATAATTAAGAGGGGCAAAACAGACTGTTTTTTTTTTCCTTTTTACTTCTTTTTTGTTCCTTCTTACTTCCTTATCTATTCTCTTTTTCGTCAATGCTCTTTCTCCACTTTCTATATTTTAAATGTTGTAAAGGGAATGTGTTTTTTCTTTTTTTTTTTCGGGTGATTCAAAAATCAAAAAGACTGGGTATCCGTGGCTTTTTTTGTGCTAATCGAATCATGAACACTCTTGGTGTATTTGTAAAACTTTCACGTATGTATGCATGTAAATGTTTTGTCCCAACGTGGCTACCGTACATCCTCCACGTGACCCCGCCCCTTCTCCCCGGAACCTGAAACCATGGCTAAGAAACGCATAGCTGTCCACTTGTAAATGCTGAATGAGAGAGAAATCTATTTGTGATATTTTCAGAGACATTGGCTCCAGTATGGTGTATTTAATTAATAAAAAAAGTTCCAGAAAGGGAGCACTTCTTTCTGTGACCCTGTTCAGATTTGTCTTGTTTTTCATGATTTCAGGATTCTTTGCATCCTGTCGGTATGAAATGTTTAATAGCGTTTGTATTTTATACATTTCCATAGTACTGATCCAGGGTAGCACACACTATCTGCATGAAGCTCTTAATTGAGGTTCGAGGTTATTGCTCAGGGGTTCAACAGTATTTCTTTAGCAGTCCTGGGATTAGAGCTCACAGTTTTCTGATCGCTAGCTCTCTAGCTCTACAAATTAAATTTTTTTTCCTCCCCCATCAGGAGAGCCGAATGCTTTGTATTATCACAGCGATTTATCTCTGAGTTTCTCTCGAGAAAAGGGCTCATTAGCAAAACTATGCTTTTCCATTAACCTTCCTGAATGCAGAGACATCTCCGAGCATCCATCCAGCCCTCCATTGTGTCTCCTCAGCTTTTCTCCGCAGTAATTATGAATGCACATGATGGGGTGGCTAATTGGAAACGGATAAACATGTATCCTTGGTCCTTCTTTTCAGACGAACATGCTATTTAGTGCTGCGGACGCAGGGCCAAACGCCCCTTTGAAGATTCAATTACCGCTGGGAGAGAGAAAGGTGTTTCAGCGCAGCATGAATGGACTATTTACAGAACAAATCGGCGTTTGAAGCCGTTGCGCGACCTAATGGGTATGAAGGGGATCTGATTAGCATAATACACAGAAAGCCTGGCCGGTTCTGCCTCACTCATTAGACAGGTGGATCTTAACAGTACATGAACCGAATGTGACCGTGTATTTTGCAAGTTTGATCATGGTCATTGCACGGTCACTATTTATGAAAACCACAGCGCTTTCCTTAAATTTTGATTTGAGAAATAGAGTGATTTTTTTCCCCCCATTTATTTTTTTATTACGGAACATTTTGTTCAGGTCTGTGGTTTGCAGATTGAATTATGACCAGTTCCTGTTCACTACAGAAAGATTTTTAAGAGCTTACAGTCCAAGTTCTTTTTGAAAATTGCCAAGTAGAATTCTCCCCAAGAGTCAGCTCCAAAATTATTGGAACAAGCAAAAATGACACTAAACACCAGTATTTTTTTAACTATAATTTGTCTTTAGTTAACCTTTGGTCAACCCTGTTTATAGGTACAGTTACAGCAGTGAGCCTCTTTCTGTAAGGTCTCACATATTTGGCGATATTTCTAAAAAGATTTTGTTCCACTTCTGCATGCAGATTATTACAAGCGTCTTTATGTCCTTATGTTTGTGACCTTTCCCCTACAATTCAGAGCACATGTTCTAAATAGCACTCGAATCCCAGACATCGCAATTGTTTTGTTGCTGTGCATCTGTTTCTGAGCTGATTTGGGTAAATGGGTTCATAATCTTGACAAATCTATGGCCATGCTTTAACCTCCTGACAGAGGTAATTATACCTAACTATGTCTAGTACTTTGTGGAATCCGAACACCACTCACAGAAAAGTTCCAAAGTATTAAGGCTCCTCAATCATATTTTAAAAAACAAGTATGGGAGCTTTTGACTTTTTAATGCATTCCCTGATTTTATCAGTTCCCTGCACAGACTGCAAGAATTTTTGTCCGATATGACTTCAGAATGATTGCTAATGCTGTAGTTTGTATGATTGAATGCTGTAGATTGTAATGCCTTCTCTCAGGAAGGACGTCTTTCTATCATCATATTTAAACAGCTTGCAATTATTTGTCCAATTTAATACTTGATCCTTAAATTGGACAATCCCTAGAGTGGGAACTCGGTAAAATAAGCAGTGTGTGTAATTTAAAATGCAAAACATTCGAAGGTCACATAAAATTATACTCCTTTTCAAACAAATCTGAGAGGTCTCCACAACATGTCTACATTAATATTCCAGCTGAACCACCTGGATCATGTGCTCGGTCATCCTGTCCTAAACAAGCTGTTTCAGTGTCTTCAGGTTTCAAATGCGAATGAGTTGAGTTCCCCTCCCCCCAAGGCCTCTAGAAGTACATTTTTCTGGCCAACCAGAAAGCACTTCCCTGAAACAGGTCTGGAAAGAAAATACTTGTTTTCAGACGTAAATGGGGGAAAAAACATGTTGTTTCAGTAACTGCAGATCTATTGTATGTGGACAGTGTTATCTAATGATCCCATTCTCCATTTTAACCTGTCTAGTGACCTAAAAGTTACAATGCAACTGATAAGGAGCTAAATCTCCTGACCCATCTGTTTCTTGAGCTAAAATTTCTGGACATTAGCTGGACAGGAAAACCAAGATATTAGTTTGTACCTACTGTACATTGTTACGTTAACGTTACTGTAACTAAAATAGCTTACTGAACAGCTCCTGAGATCAAGGACAGTGAGAACTGATCCAATTTTCAGCTTCAGTATTAATAACAATCAAGTTTGGAAACTGATCCATTTTGGGGCGGTGGTGGCTCAGTGTGTAAAGGCTCTGAGTTACTGATTGGAAGGTCGGCAGTTCGAGCCCCAGCTCTGCCAGGTTGCAGCTGTTGGGCCCTTGAGCAAGGCCCTTAACCCTGTCTGCTCCGGGGGTGCCGTATAATGGCTGACCCTGTATTCTGACCCCAGCCTGCTAACAAGCAGCTGGGATATGCAAATAATTAAGAATTTGACAGTGTAATAATGTATATGTGATGAATAAAGACATTAACTTTAAAAACTTAAAACTTAAAAAAAATAAAACCTTTATTGAGAAAGCTGTCCGATGTAAACATTTGGGCCATCCTGGTAAAGCTTAGGGGATAGCTGTCGAAATATTTCCACTGTAAATAAATGACAGCCATTGTTTCTTGTTTTTCTAAGGGGCTGAGAATAAAAAGCGAGTTTGGTGTTCTGTATTTACACTCAACAACAGAGCATTGAATGTCATTTGCTTTTGGCTGAAACATGCTGTGGTTAGCTACAATCTGTTATAGGTAAAAATAAAAAATAATTATTAAAAAAAAAAACTCAATGGGTGGAGCTGAGCCGCAACATGGATTATGGTCTTTAACAAATAAGTATGTTTTAATCTTTTAAATCAGAAATGAAAACATCAGAAGAACTGAATAAAAATGTGTTTATACGAAAAAAAAAATGCAAATGGAAAACGGGAATGGAATTTCTTTTCTTTGTGTACACACAACACCAAAAATGATTTAAAATAAAAAAATTTGCCTAACAGATTCCTTTAAAATATTTGAAGTGTTGGCAATTTCATTGTGACAGGGTAGTTTATTCTTAATCAAAAGGCAACTGTAAAACAAATAGACATATTCTGGACTGGAGTGAACAGTTACAGAGTTGGAGAGTCTATATGGACGCAGTACGCAGATCACAGAATTAAGAAAATTTAGACGTTGCACTCATTAGACAGGTGGATCTTAACAGTACATGAACCGAATATGATCGTTTGATTATGGTCATTGCATGGTCACCATTTATGAAAACCAGAGTTCTTGTCTTAAATTTTGATTTCAGAAATACAGTGATTTCTCAAATCAAAAAGTAATAAAATAACCTAATAAAAAAAAGTAATAAAAAAATTCTTGATAGTGAACTCATACTCTTGGACCCTGTAGTAGTTTACAGTATCATGACCTCAATCATGCTTCATTAACACTGCTGTAACATTTCCATATTAAAGACATTAGTTCTAGACATTTTTCAAACACTTTATGATGATTTGAAGAAAAAAAAAAGCTGATGACAGATGAGAGCACAGGAAATTAACTAAAGTTTAAGCAAAAAGTGTACCACAATCCTGCATATACTAGGCTCACTTGTTGCGAATACGCTGCTTTTAAAATCTTCATCAGAGTCATGAAATATGCCGTCACAGCAGGTGTAGCCGTTAGCAGTGGCATGAGGAAATGAAATCAGTTTTAACACACACCCTGCTTCCTAAGTGCTTTAACAGTTCGCTCAAGGAATGCTTTTTTCACGTTCAGAATGGGAAGTGAAAGTGCATTTTAACTTACAGACTGCAGAAATATTGACCAAAATGCACACGTGTGTGTGTGTGTGTGTGTGATGGTTTAGGCAACTAACATATGCTTTGTTAGTTTTTTTTGAACCTTCGTAAGTCAGAGTTGTTGTTTTTTTTCTTTTAAACTGTGTACTCAAATCATTATGTCTAATGGATACAGTGAGGATTTCTAAATAATTTGATGAACAACAGGTGATACAGCAGACAACAACAGCTGGAGCTGGTACTGAAAAACAGTATTAATCATATGAGTAATGAAAATCGTTCTGGTGATGAAGCTTAGGAAAAGGATGAGGATAATTTAATCTGTTAAATACATAGAATTTGGACAAAAAATAAAATATCATTTAATTTTAAACCAAAAATAGCATTTTGTTTTTAATGAAAATGACACAGTGGTGTTGCTTCTATTAATCAAGTAGTTAAAATGAGTAAAGTAGTTCAATTAATTTCTATCCATTTATTTTATATTTGCAAAAACAAAAACTCAGTCAGAAAATCA
Organism: Dinotopterus cunningtoni; assembly: GCA_028565755.1. Taxonomy (NCBI): domain Eukaryota; kingdom Metazoa; phylum Chordata; class Actinopteri; order Siluriformes; family Clariidae; genus Dinotopterus; species Dinotopterus cunningtoni. Next base: position 16,194,187 of record JAOTRS010000016.1, read on the forward strand.
CCCTGTGATTGTTGGATCTTTTAATAACAGTGTAATCTAAATGCTATAAGTCATAAAAGTACATAAGGGTACTCTACAAATTATAGTGCATTGCATATTTAATACTTATTAAAGTTACTTGTCAACTCTTGTGCTTTAAATATGGCATCTTTGTGTCAGTTGGTACTGATGGCAAACATATAGCAGCTCTACTGTCATTTTAACATATTACCTTCATTTTTATACCATTATACTGTATTTTAACCAAGTGCACGTGTAAACACACATCTATGGGTTCAAAGAGACAACCAAAAAAAAAAAAACCTTTTTCCTTCACTGTTCATATTACACATTATATGGTCACAAGTTTGTAGACACTTAAGCATCACAATCATATGTGCATGTTTAACATCCTATTGCGGTGTTTATTCCCTCTTTGAGGTTGCAGTAACCTCCAGCATTCTGGGAAAGTGTGTGGCTGTGGGGATTTGTGTTCATCCAACCACAAGAGCATTAGTGAAGTCAGGTATCGATAACAAACAAGGAGACCTTGGGCACCTTTAGCATTCCAGTTCATTCCAAAGGTGTTTAGTAGGGTTGAGGCCAGGGTTCTGTGCAGGCCACTAGAGTTCGTTCGCATTAACCTTGGCAAAACTTGTTGTTATGGAGCTCGCTTTTTTTGCAGCTCACCTGTATTGCCATGCTGGAACAGGTTTAAGTCTCTTAGGTCCAATAAAGGGAAATACAATGCTACAACATACAAATACATCCCAGATAACTTTTTTTTTGGGGGGGAAAGACCCATATAAGTGTGTGAAAGTCAGTTGTCCACAAACATTTGGACATATAGTGTAACTCTATGTGAAGGCATTACAAACAGGTAATGCTGTAGAAGTTTTATGTTTCAAAGGATGTAGGTCAACCTGGAACACTGCGCCAAAAAAAAAAGTCAAGCAGCATGAGCTAACAGAAACATGAGTTTGTTTTCATTACATCAGTATCAGTAATGTTCTGATGATTAAGCATTAGTAATGAGGATGAGAATAATTTAATGGTGCTCTCTGTTAAATGTAATGCATTTGGACAAAAGCCATGAATACTAAATGAAATCTGAATCAAATCCTATTATATTTCATTTAAGAAACAAAGATCCTTTGACATTATGCTAATGATAACACAATTATGTTTCAGTTGATTTATTCATAATAAAAAAGAAATTAACTACATCATTTGTTTTTCTTCTGCAAACTACAAAGTAATTACAACAGTTAGGAGAGTGGATTACTTTTAGGTTTCAAAGGTGTGTGTGGAGAGAGCGAGAGAGAGAGAGAGAGAGAGAGTCCCCCTAGGAGCAGTTGTGAATGCCATGGCATGTTTGGGCCTGTTGCTTTGTGATATTTAAACAGATTACCACCCGCCTGCTTACAGTCATATAGATAAAGAGAGAACATACAGCTTACTGAATGTGGAAGTCTCAGGACCTCCATAAACAATGTACATGTAAATATGCTGTTATTATTTTTTTTCTTTCGGCTTGTATGAAGTTGTACTCATTTAATCTTAAAGTCCATACATTATAAGCATAAAGAAATACATTGTAAAAAAAAAATATCTTTAATGAAAGAGTCAGAATCCTTTTCGGGTCCTTTGAATTACTGGTTGTTTGGCCAGGTGGCAAGGGCGTTGTGCGAAAGTGTGCGAGTGGGTGTAAACACTGAGCACTTAGCTCTGTCATTATGTAGGTCAACATTTCATCACTTTCAGTCTGTTCATCAGGGAGGAATGTGGTACATTTCAGCCCCATTTCAGAGATGCACTTAAAACCTTTATGCATGTTGGAAAGGTATGTCTCACATGACAGCCACCGGATGAAACCCCTTTATCTTCAAACACCTGATATACCTATATATTTTTTTCCAGATTGCCTATATATTCCCTATATATTTCATTTCTTGCTGAAAAAAGAGAGGTTAAATAGATTACATCCATTTTCCCGGCCATCAATTTTGACTAAATAAGCAGATACAGGCAGTAAATTAGAGGCAAGAGTGGAAAAATTGGTGTAAAACAAGAAATCCATGAAGGATTAAAAAAATAAAAAAGAAACGTGACACTATGAAAGACTGTTAGCCCTCACTGCAGGAGTCCAAGTCTGTCATTACTTAAAGAGCAATAGAGAGTTTAACCAGAATCACGTAAAGACGTCCCATATTCCTTAAAATGCCTTTTCCCCATTTCCCTTTTTAAATTTTTTTTTTTTTTACATGCATTTACCATTATGCCTAACTGCGCACATCTAAATCACTTTGCCATTACTACTGTGACTGCGCAACGCTATGTGCTCTTAACACACTCACTGGAAAAGATTATCTTCCCCAGATTATTCCCATCCTCATATAATGCACATTAATAATTAATTTGCAGTTTCAATAATTAAAGGCTCCGAACATTGTCTTCTCTTTTACCTACTCTAACGATGTCTGACGCAACCTCCTGCTCGGCAGCAACATCGAATTAGCTAAATAATAAACGCTAGTGTTTAACTGAAGAGTTCTTATTAGAAAAAAGAAAAAAAAAGTTTTATTTTGGCTAATATAAATATGCTAGCAGACAGCTAGTTGACAAGGCAATTGGGTTAACTTAACCAAGCTTTCTTATTTTTCTTATTTTCTCTGAGCAGTGTACATTAGACATTATAAGGAATAATTTATCCTCTTGTAAACAGGTCATCTGCAATAACTGGGGTTCTATGAATTATGTAGACAG
>JAOTRS010000016.1:16197048-16215229 GCA_028565755.1 Dinotopterus cunningtoni
AATTTGAATTTTTTTTTACATTTAAATCTATTTATTCAAAAATGTTTGTCTTTATTGTGTTATACTGTATATTAATAAAAAAAATATTTTAGTGATTACTAACTAAGGCACTTTCACATTCTAAGGGGAGGTAGACAAATTACAAATATTTAGCATTATTTGCGACACAGCTAAGCTGACATACATGTAAACGTGACCTTATGTGCAGGCAACAACCAAACACCAGGCTACAATCAAAACCTCATTTTTAAGCCTGAAGATAAATAAATGTCATAAGCAGCAGTTGTATAATTAAAATTAATTTTAATAATTAAAAGTTTTAATTTAAGATTTTGTGTAAGTTAACCCAAAGGTGAAGACTTCAGGGATTCCTATTGACACTTTCAGAGTGATTGAATTCATTATTTAGTCAGTTGCTGTCCTCTGCTGTGCTTTTGTCCATGAATCGAATTGAAGAGACGTGAAGCAGAGTTAAGTGGTGTCAAAATAGAAGATATGATGAGGGAACATACAGTAGGTGTAGCCTAACTAGCTAAAAGTAGCCGACTCTGGGCTTATGCTAAGCTTAAAGTTTCTACTTTTCCTAGAGACTCCTGGATGGTTCACCGTATTTAATAAATAAATAAATAAAAATGAATCAAAATGGGCAAACCATAAAATATAAATATGAATGATATGTTTGTTAAGGCAAATATTAAACCTAGCAAAAGTAATAAAATCTGGCAAAAAAATTAAAAAATCAAATGTCACATTCAGTAATTACATACAGATTTTATCATTTACTGTATAAACTTTTAAAAATAATAACTATGGTGAAGTCTTAGTAATATAATTTTAAGCAATGTACTGATATTTCTGTTTATGAAATGCAAAAACAAAACAAGCGTAAATTTCAATATTTGGCACAGAGCCAAGATCAGCAGGTATTAAGGTCATGACCTCTGTGTGTTCACAGTGCCCCTATGCCAGGAAGAAAGTCTGGGGAAATGGAGAAAGCATTCATCCTTCCATTATGGTGTGAAATCTGGTTAGTAATTGTTCTGTTTCAACAGCCTTTACCATGGCATGTGCAAACAAACTAGAAATAGCACCTGGTCGGACGGAGGTGCTCAGTTACTTAGCACGGTGTTCGATAACATGAAGAGGGACATGCAAATATTGGTAAGGCAATTAAGGCCAGTCCTGTTTGCTCTAAAGTAAAGGAGTAACCCAATCCGAGGCCATTATGAGCGTACAGCTAACGTAGTTGTGAGTGGCACCAGAAAGCCAGTGCTTCTTCCAGCTAAAAGGGTTAGCTAGCGACGACTAGAAGGCTCACTTTTCGCCAACGGCCATCTTCGCCCGTCGTGTAAATGCACTTGTAATGTGATGAGATTGAAAACACCACCCATCTCTGTTTCTCTCTCCCTTTCTCCCTTCCTTCACTCCTCCTTTTCCCCTGGGGGCCACAATGGACTCCTGGAAGGGAGGCGTTTACGGGATACTTCATTCTTTTTTCACCAAACAAAAAGAGGAAGACTCAGCCCCATTAGTAACTCTACTCCCATTTACTCTGAGCTCACCTGGGTGTACGAGCCTAACTACACGCACACATACACATGCACACAAACACTCAGCTAGGTTTTATCTTTCTAAGTGCAAAAGCATTAAAACAAAAGGTTAATGGTGTCATCTGAAAATAACTCACTCTAGCGTGGTGCATCACCTTCCATTAGTGCTACAGTACATACATTGCTGATAATAATTTTTAAATTAACATTAAGGATAATTACACATACGCTATATTTAGGCCAAGATATATGTATGGGCACAAATACCTTCTCACACTGTTAAGACAAATCAATGTTCAAGAATAAAAATCCAATTTGAAGCCAAGGATCAAAGACTGGGCTATTGAAGGCTGACCACATATACGTCACATGTCCTCCTAAAGATTGGTTCGACATGCTTTCCTTTTACCACCTCAGGGGGGCACTGATGAAAGAATAAAAACATAACCAATCCATACCAAAGCCTTATACTGTATAACTATTTCTGGTAGTAGGTTCTGACTGAATGGGCTTTTGAAAGACATTTCTAAGCCTCTTCCCCCTTCCGGGGCATGCATTGAGGGAATGCAGTAACAATAATAATCCATTAAGTCAGCCACAATTTGCGACAACATGGCATGTGTGTCTCCTCTTAAGTGCTGGCCTGAAAGCACGCCTGAGTGTGGAAGGACACCTGCGGTGAGGCCAAACTCACAGAATATACTGGCTCGAAAAAGCTCTTAAAAAAGATATGCGCACACGCTGACTAGCTGTAAGATGCATTTAGGAATTAAAGCCTACATCGTTTTCAAGCATGTGAGATACGGGAGCTATGTCCACTTTATTCACATGTATTTATTTCTACTAAGTTTGTAAATGATGCCATACGATGGCTTTTGTCTCAGTGATTTTCCTGATGGTGTGGCCCTCCAACAATCTATTACACCTACCTCCCTAAACAGACAGTTCTGTTTCAATCATTCTGAGGCAAACAAGCTTCTACTTCCACCATGCCAAAGCCTACAATTCTACTCCTACCCTTATAAACCCATCAATTCTTTTCCTACATCCCAAACCCAAGATTCCTACCATCTTAAATCCATATATTCTTTTAAATCTCATTATCTAGACACATTTTTTTCTCACTTATACACACTTTTTATTTTTATTTTGTGAAGCGTCTTTGAGACAATAACCATTGTTAAAAGCACTATATAAATAAAATTTAATTGAAAATTTTAATATTCTTCTTCTACCATCCAACCCTTACTCCTGCCATCCCAAAACTGACAATTATAATTCTCCAATGTCAAACTTTGACAATTCTACCCATGTCACCCTAAACCCATCCATTCGATTCCCACCATCCCAAATCTGACAATTGTAATTCTACCATCCCAAACCCGACAATTGTAATTCTACCATCCCAAACCCGGTAGTTCTACTCTGGACAGCATAAATCTGACATTTCTACTCCTAATTCTATCCCAAAGAATTTTTTTTACTTATACCATTTAAAACCAGAAAAATTCTACTTCTACCATCCCAAACTGGGAACTCTACTCCTACCATGCCAAACCCATCTATTCTACTCCTACCATCTCAAACCTGTCATCCTAAATATAACAATGCTACTGCGGCCATCCTATACTTGACAAAAATACTTCTATTATTTAAAACCTAACAATTTTACTTCTACAATCCAAAACCAGACATTACTTTTGCTGCCATCTTAAATGCAGCAATTCTATTCCTGTCAGCCCATAACTCATATAGCTACACCTCCCATCCTAAACCCATCAATTCCACTTCTTTCTTCGTAAACCTGACAATGCTGCTTCTACCATCTCAAACCTGACAATTCTATAACTTCCATCCTAAACTGAACAATTCTACTCCTACAACCGTAATCCTGACAATTCTACTTATACAACCAAAAATTAGACAATAGTACCCCTGGCATGCTAAACTCTGCAATTCTAGTTCTGCCAACCCAAACCTGACAAGTCTCCTGCTTCCATCCCAAACCCTTCCATCCAAATCCTAAACAATGCTACTCCTAGTCTCCCAGTCTAAAACCATCAATTCCAATTCTTTCCTCTCAAACCTGACAATGCTATTCTTAGCACCCTAAACCCAAGAATTCTATTTCTACAATCCAAAACCAGACAATTCTAACCTGACTTCCCTATACACAATATGACAATGCTACTTCTTTTATCCTAACCTTGACTGTTCTTCTCAAATGATTTCGCTGCCCACAAGCACCTAATCCCACCATCCTTAAGCCATCAATTTTACACCAGTCATGCTGAGGCCCATAAGCTCATACTCCTACCCTCCCATAACCAACAGCTCTACCCCAGCCATTCTATGATCCTTAAGAGCTTTTTCCCACCATAATAAAACATTTCAACTTTAGCCATTTTGATTCCCATAAGTTCCCACTACCACCATTTCAAAAGCAGAAATTCTGCACCAGCCGTTTCAAGTTATTACGATGTCTTATTTTTTATCCTATGGCTTATGACAACCTACCAGATCTTAAATAGAAACTCCTTCTGCCATTATCCTGACTTTAAGATCATCCTTCTTTTCCACATTCACAGCTGACAATTACTAACGTGTCCTTTAATTCTAGTATTACAATTATAACAGCAATTTTTACATTGGCATTCTTATTGTTATTTATGAACTTTTCTTGTGCTCACAGGAGCAGGATAACTTCCTCCTGATGATTGTTGGTTTCTTCCAAGGATTCATTCTCTACACCCAATTTTCCGTTGCCACTGATGCCTTTGGCATACTCACTGGAGATAAAGACACTGATATCTGTGAGATGCTTTGAGACATTCTGTATTGTCTCTACAAAGAATCGCTCTAAAATAATTATGTTTAATTTCCTACATTACTTTGTGGTTATAATGTGTAATGGATCTGGTGCATATGAGTGATAGAAGAGGGAATAGGGCATATTGGGCTGAGTATGTGCTAGTGATAACCAAGCTTAGATGCCCATTGTGAAGGCCTTAGCAGCAGGGCTGGCACTCATTTCGTTTGCTTAGGATCACTTCATCATCTGCCTCCTACTGCTCTTGATGCCATGTGAGAGAGTGCTTTTGAAATTAGGACATCATGCAACTGCAAGAAACACATGACAGTTGAACAACTTTGTTCAGCTAATCCAACAGAAAGTCCAAACAAATTAGTAGCACTGCAGCTATTTCTTGGGTGCGAGAGTTTGAAATCTTTATGAATAAAATAAGTTGAAATCATTATTTTGGCAAAGAATAAAAAAGTGTTGACAAAATGAGGAAGAAAACTTTATGAAAGTGAGTGGGAAATCCAGCAGTAATGCAGCAGCGAGCATGATCTTGTCTGAGCTTGGAAAGGAATTGGAGAGGGCTGAACACTCCATAAGAACAGTGAAAGGTCACCAAATGCTTTCATTAATCAGCCAAACCAGGGCGAGACGTCGAGAGGAGAGCTCATTAAAAAATCTGCAAATCTCTCTTTCTGTGCTGGAGGAACCACATCAAGAGCAAGAAAAGCCGCCACTTCACCCCTGTTTGATTTCTTTGTGATTTGCTTAATGATATAAGTTTTGAATAATGTACTCCCGATCCCCAGATGGATTTATCTGGTATTGTGAGGATTACAGCTGTTCATACAAAATGATCTTTTTTTTTTTCTTGTGGACGTAGGAAAATGTTTTAAAAAAAAAGCTGGTAGAATACACTATTATGAACCCTGTGAATTGAAAAATGATCAGTGAACTTCTCTGTTATTATTCAATTAGACATCGGTTTCATGAACAAAAACAAAGAAGAAGAAAAAGCAGCAGCCAAAGAAGAGTTATCTCATTACCTATTAATAAAGTATTTGAAATAAGTTCTTTAAGGCGCTCTATCTCTCTCTTTCAAGCGCGGCTGCAAAGAGAGTGTGATGGCAGTGACTAATGTTTCACATTGTTAAATATATCTATTAATGATTTTTCTTTGAGGCTTTGAAGCCAGGAGCATTAGCAAGCTTTAAATCACAAAGTTGCCTGCTGTCTTCCGTAGAGAGGCAGTGTGAGTTCCTCTTATCTGAGCAATTACATCCAGGGGAGTGGATCTATCTGTTCATTTTCAACCCATCCCACACACACACACACACACACACACACACACACACACACACACACACACACACATTTTCTTTAGACCCATTACTTGTAGTCGTTTCTCATTTGCTGTAGTTGCCATGCCTTACACTCATGCCAGAATTTGACCCTGCCTGAATTGCTTAACACATAATGTTTTTGAACAGTGATTATTGATAGAAAAATTCAAGGTTCAATGCCTTAACAATTAACAGCCATGAGTACTAGATAAAGTTTTCATTTCAATTAGATTTTCACTAATTTCACTGGCAAAAAATGTGTCCAAAGCGACTTACAGTAAACAATTTATAGAAGTATAAAACATAGAGCCTTTATTGATATACGTAATGCAGATTTTCACTAACTGGTTGCATACTTAGTGCTAGTGTTAAGTCTCTCTCTCTCTCTCTCTCTCTCTCTCTCTCTACTGTATCTATCTCTGTCTTTCAAGCTACACATGGCACTCCTGAGTTGCCAGCGATCCTGACCCCTTCTGCCCTCTGGACCTGTCTGACACATCCTAGTGCCCTGCTTCTGGTTGGAGTTTTGGTCACATGGAGGTCTCTGGCTGCTGCAGAGAATGGCCCCGTATGGTCTGCTCGGGATGCATGTAGTGACTGAGGACAGTTCCCCTTGATAAGCATGAAGATGGTCTTGGATTGGGCTGTTGCAGGGAGTTTTTCTGTGATGGCTTGTGACTGCAGTCACTAAATAGTTTAAGACCGAATATCACTAATAAGTGGGTTTTTTGTTTCTGAACTTTATACTTAAACACCTTTCCTGGTATACTGAAATTTCATAGCACACAGTATGGCGGCACGGTGGTGTAGTGTTTAGCACTGTCGCCTTGCACCTTCAGGGTCTGGGTTCGATTCCCGCCTCTGTGTGCATGGAGTTTGCAAGTTCTCCCTGTGCTTGGGGGGTTCCTCCGAGTACTTCGGTTTCCTCCCACAGTCCAAAGACATGCAGATTAGGCTAACTGGCGTTCCCAAATTGCCCATAGTGTGTGAATGTGTGTGTGCCCTGCGATGGATTAGCACCCTGTCCAGAGTTGACCCCACCTTATGTCCTAAGTCTCCTGGCATCCAGGTCCCCCGCGACCCTGAATACAGAATAAAGCAGTACAGACAATGAGTGAGTGACTGAGCACACAGTATGATTATAAATCAATGTCTGCCATACCCATCTGATATCGACCAAATGAGGATGCGATCCTTGTTGAGTTTGGCTTTTCTCAAGATTTCTTCCTCTTCTAATCGCAAGGAGTTTTTTCTCACCAATGTCGCCCCGGCTTGCTCATCAGGGACAAATTAGTAATTATAATTTATCTTTTAGATTTTTCCTATTAATATTTTTTTTCTTTGCAACATTGTCAAAAGCACTAAACAAACAAGATTGAATGGAATTGACAAGTGTTTGAGTACAATCCCTGTCCTAGTCATAAATCATGAAATCAGAAATCAGTCAGTCAAATTATACATGATTCAAGTAGACTATTTTGCAATAGACTTCTGTCACCATATTCTTCCTTGAACAGAGGAGTTTGCTATAAGCTAATTGAAAACCATTAGTAATACGCTGCTAAAAGTTAAAGTGATGACATGTCTGGTGTAGAGGTCATGGGGTGATGGGGTTGACTTTGGAATAATGGCTCTGATCATTCCTGCAAGAGTAGCAGTACAGAAATACAGTAGATATGTATAACAGTCCCTCAAATAGGCAGGTCTACTTCTAATCACAAAGCGAGAGTCATTTTTTCCATATAAATCAATTAATCCCCAGTAAACACTGCATCCTGAATGGGCCTTGGGCATTTTTTTTGTCTCAGGTTTACCTACCTACAGTATGTAGTTTTAGACAGTGAAAGGGGAAACAAAACCACACACTCGGCCCGCCTGAGGTCAGAATCAAACCAGGCACCTTGAAGCTGCGCCACAGTGCCACCTTGATTGAAATTCCCATAGATAAATAATTTCGAAGTACTTTCTTGGACACATGTTCTTGCCCACTCAGTTTAGCCTTATCTTGGCATGACTGTCAGTGCATATTAGCTGCTGCTTTTAATTCTCTGGGATGGCTCTGTGGATGATGGATGGGAAAGCTGTGTATATGCTAAAGGTAGAATATGCTATTAGGCAGAAAACAGAGCCTTAACCAATGACCCTTTCACTGGCATTTCATTCTTCTATCCACCAATGACCTTTACATATAATTAAGCAAGTAGTTCAAGCAGCTCCAAATGGACCCCAAAGAGCTTTCCCTTTTTACCCATGGTTCATCTGCTTAGTTCTCCGATTTATATATTAATGTCCCCGTGTCCGTGTCCTGCATTGCAGAAGCTCTGGTTTACTTCGAAATACCCAATATATCTAATGTTCCTCTGAGTTGTTAGCGAAGTAAACAAACATATATGGAAATAGACAGCTCGCCCCATACTGATGGCAGGTGTGTGCACAGATGGAGTGTAAATAAGTAATGGAGGGAAAGAGACAGCATTTACAGCATTATTTTAGATTTCCAAACACTAGTCATTAACACTTTTTTCTCCGGATGCTCCTGCTTCAATGCTGCACGGTTTCTTGAAATACTAAAACAAGAAAGCTGATTGTGTCTTTAGTTTGCTATAGTTCTGCCTGTTCAGAGCATGGGCAGCTTTACAGCAAAATTAGATAACTGCATTTTTGGAGTTTTTTTTTTCTTTCTACAAATAAAGCAATAGGTATTGTAAACTGGTAGAAAACATTGTGTGCATGTTTTCTTTCAGTCACAAGGGTGTTAAAAGGCACAAATGCCAAAATATTTTGCCGAAATTTTCTGGGTTATATAAGTGTGAATTTTGTATGATTTTTCAGAAGACTCTAACTCCATCTCAGATGGTTTTGGCACAATGGATAAATCAGCCTGCAGCTGTGTTTGTGGTTATCTAAGTGTGAAGTTTAGTACCAATGATACTAGATCAAGGAGTTTTGGTGCACAAAAGCCTTTTTAAATTAAAACAATAGTTGAAAATCAGGAGAAATGTAAGCAATACAAAAACCTAACTTTAAAGCACCATCACCCTCTTCTTCTACCAGTTTTGCATGTAGTTTTTAATTAGTACATGAGGAGAGCTCCCTATCACCATAGAGGGATGCAGAGTTTAACGTACAGCTTTGAATGCAAAGTATTCCATGCCGTTTTTTCGTAACATTATTTCTGTGCTTTACCACAGTGCTTACACTACAGCATTCCTCATAGCTTTGGTAAGTTTATACTGTAATATGGAGTTCAAACAACATCCAAATTGCATAACGTTCTATTTCTCAGAATGTATTGCGAACGTTAAGTGACACATACCTGCAATTCATTACTGCTGGAGTGAGTGCAATGGCAGTAACAGAGTGTCAACATCCTTTTCTTGGCTTCAGCATTCTCCACAAATCTACTGAATACATTCACACCACTTGTGGCAGCTGCTGTGTTACACAGGGAGTATCTTCTCTTTACTGATCATGTGACCAAAAGATATGGAAAATATGGAAGTGTATAAAGAAATTTTGAGAGTTTAAAGGTCAAGACAGAGTCAAGTCCAAATGAAAGCGAGACTTAGTCAAGAGCAAGACAGAGAACCTTTTTGTTCTTGTCAAACTTTGCATATGTCAAAAGAAAGAAAAAAAAAAACACAAACCTTTATTTTTTTACACCAAAGCCAAAGATCAGTCTGTGACAAGTCTCGAGAGCAGACTTGAATACAAGATCATAGGGAACACGTAATGTACAAATCTAGCAGCTGTACACCGAAAACTCACATAACTGTGTACAGCCAGCAATGTGAGCTCATGATCACCCTATAAACCCTATAAAACTGACTATAGGGTAGAAATTAAAAATTCACTTTGTACCTCTCAGCATAAAATCAGAGCTTAAGCCTAAAGTCTACGATATAAATACGATTTTTATGCTAGTTACGGAAAGTGAACAGTTTCCTGTTGGGATAAAAATGTACATTGTTCTGCTTTTAGTAAAAAATGTAAAATGGGCCCTTTTATGTCGAAGAGAACATGAGGCTTAATGAGCATAGTCATAAATAAATGCATGGATCTAATTAACCTCTGTGCCATAGCTGTGCTTGGAGATATGGAGGAGGAGGAGGAGGAGGAGGAGAAGGAGGAGTGGAATTAGCAAGCAGCCCAGGACGAAAGCTCCATGTCTGGGATTCTGTGGTGATTCTGGCCCATGGTACAGAAAGGTGGCCTTTGAGCAGATGCCCCTCCTGGTGTCAACTAGCTGGAGTCTCAGTTATGGCCTTCTGTTAGTTAATCTATTAAGCCCTTTATTAGTGGGGTATGCAGGGCAGATAGAGCGAAGGGAGAGACTTGGAGCTGCTTCAAAACTGGGATTAACACGTTGGTCCCTTCTAGACTATCTTGTCATCATGTGCCCTTTTGCAGCATTATTTAAAGGCACATGTGACCTTATGTTGAGTTTTATTATTTATTTGGAACATGAAGGCAGTGCTACAAATAGATTTTATAAAAATGTAGGTGGTGTTGATTTAAGTTGGTTCATGCATGTCAGATTATACATATATATGTTGCGATGTGATGCTCTACATCTAATGGTATCCTAATTTAGTGTCCCTATGCTTTCGTGTGATATTATTGTATACCTAGTTGCCTTAGGTCATTAGTGATTTATGCTAGTGTTTCATGCACCTCTGACACACACATTGTCCTTTCTCAACCTGTAACAAAGTCACATTTAAAATGCACTTACAGGCTCTCACTGAAACATTGGCCTTGGCATATTTACTCTGATTGGCTTTTTTAAATAAATATACAGGATCCAGAGGAATATATTGTTTCAATATAACACTTCATCAATATTTTTATCAACCACCCAGCATGTTGTTTTCTTACTTTTTGACATTCATAATGGAGCGTATTATCTGCGGCAATGTCGTATTTTAGTTACCACAACAATCACTGACAGTGCGCGTGAATGCTATTTTTATCACTGATTATGCTATAGTTGATCATTTTAACCTACATTTATACTGTATAGTTTTGCTGGTTGACACAAATATCAGATGGAAATGATTCGGTTGCGAGTCAGGATTGGTGTTCGCAATGTCAACTTCTTACCTGCAGCCAATTGAGTGCCAATTTGAATAACAGGAAAAAAAAAAGTTTTGGTACAGTATGTATAAGAAGTTGGCATACGGTTATATGAAACTCATAGAATACCCACTGGCAAATATATTGTGGCGATTGGGACATGCAGATGGAACGTTCTATAGATAAAACAGATAAAACAGGTATCTTTATATTACCCTATAGAATTTTCATTTTTTTCAACAATCTTAAGAGACTTTTGGAATCACACAATGTAAAACAGCCTATATGTATGTATGTATATATGTATGCATGGATATATGTATGTATGTGTATGTATGTATATATACATGTGCGTGTGCGGTTTTTATATATAGGACTAATTGGTTTACCAGTGAAATGTTTGTTGGTAAGGATTTATGTTTAAAGTAATAAAAGTTTTCAAACTCTTTGGCAGTGTACCTGTAAAACCTGGCAGTGTAAATGGATAAACAACAATTAAACGAAAGAACAAAATAAAGAAATAAAGAGGTACAGATAAAAAAAAAAACAAGCTGTTCACACAGATTTCAGTTTCCCAGCAAGGAACTTTTGATTTATCCGATTTTAAAATAACATTTACTAATATCTACTATAGATTACAACTATCATTCATAAATTCATTCATCATGCATTCTGCTTTCCTGTACAGGGTCACAAGGTGCCTGGAACTGATTCCCGCAGACTTTTGGTACCCACTGGACAGGGTGCCAATCTATCACAGGGCACACACACACACGACAGGCAATTTGGGACTCAGTAGTGTTCATTTTGGGAATGTCAATGAGCATATCTGAGTACCCAAAGAAAGTACCCACCAAGCATAGAGAAAACAAACTCAAACTGCAAACTGCACACACACATACCCGGGGCGAGAATTGAACTTTCGACTCTGGAGGTGCAAGGCCATGGTGCTAACCATCATGCCACCATGCCACCTACTTATAACTATCAATTACCTTTAATTATAAAAAAATATAATACAAAACCACTACCTTTTAGAAACAGACCATATTTTAGTTTTAGATTCATTTGTATCTTTAACATTTCATTTTATAGTCCATAAAAAGGAAGAACGTCTGTTCGAGCGTCTGAGCGTCTGTTTGTTCACTTAACCAGGATGACAGGAGGAATCACAGGACATGGATATGACTGAAGTACGAAATACATTAGCAACTAACATTACCTCTTTCAGCCATTAGCCAGGGCCACTTGGTGGAAGTCAGACCCGCTGAGGTCACCTGGCAATCAAGGTCACTTTTGCAGATGAAATTATGAAGTGGTTCCCCTTTAATCGAATGAGACGAAACACACACTTCCCATGTCTCATGGCAACAGGATTTATTTATAGCCCCCAAACCCAAATGACCAGTTGGTTTAATTTAATAGCAGGCAATGGGATTATACACAGAAACAAATTACCTAAGTGGGCAGACTGTGGCTACCAAAATCTTTAACCATAATGGAGACCACTGACATGATGTCTGGGTGTGTTATTTCATTAGGCCACTCCGCCCCTGCATATGTCAGTGGACAGGACATTGTGTGTGTCGCCATGGCAGGACAGCACACAGCTGTTACTTTTGAGCTAGCTTAGTGGAATAAACTAACACACACATAAAGCTGATATGTTACCAAAGACAAGACTGCACCTCTGCTCTATGGGACTGTAATGTCTCTCAAGCAGTGCTGTTTTTCTGTATTCTGTAATCAGGGTCTACTGAAAATACAAGGCTTATGCAAAGCTCCTTGAAATTCTACATGGGCTGAAATGAGTTCCTAGTTTAATCCCCAACTAGCCTTTAGCCTTTTTCTGTTGTTGGTTGACAAGAGTGGGACCTGATCTGGGCTGTTGCTGTTGTAGCCCATCCGCCTCAAGGTTTAATGTGTTGTGCATTCTGAGTTGCTTTTCTGCTCACAATGATTGAAAATAGTAGTTGAGTTACTGTAGCCTGCTTTTCAGTTCAAACTTCACATCACGGCCATTCTCTTTACCAACAAGGAGTTTCCACCCACTTACTGGATGTTTTTTTATGGTTCTGGGTACATTTATGAGCAAAGATTTTTATAAAATTTTGACTTGAAAAACGAGCAAGTTTTGGTTTACGAGTACCGAGTATCATGTTTCACGCATGCGCTTCTTGTTTTGACGCCGAGCGTCACGTGATCACAACTGAGCCAATGTTTTTTCTCTCTCTTGCGCTGCAGAATTGTGGGTAATCGTCTCCCCTGCTGGGTCTTAGTGCACGTCTCTTACTGGTATAATCAACATCCGTGCATGCGTGTACTGTTTTGTAAACGCGTGTGTACAGTGCGCGTGTACTGTTTCTTATAACACATGTGTGTGCACACGTGTAAAGCAAAAGAAAGTCTCATTAGAAGGTTAAAAATCCATTTTCTCCCTCAGCCTGTCCTTATGTGTGTGCGCGCGTAATTTCACACACACTCTCTCTCTCTCTCTCTCTCTCTCTCTCTCTCTTTCTCTCCTTTAGTGTGTGTGTGTGTGTGTGTGTGTTTGTGAACCGGCACAGTGTCAAATTACGCGCGCGCACACACATAATGACAGACCCAAACACACACACACACACACACACACACACACACACACACACACACACACACACAAACACACACACACACAGCGCCTGCGCGCATATGCGGAAACACTTATCTGTCGGGATTTATTTTACTTTTTTTTAAAGGTAAAGTGCAGGTTAATTTTTTTATTTTTACTTTATATTTTGTATTAATTATTTTTATGTATTTATTTCTTTGGGCTGTGGAACAAATAATTTGAGTTTCCAATATTTCTTATGGAAAAATTACATTTGGTTTACGAGTGTTTTGGAATAGGAGCCCACTTCCAGAACGAATTATGCTCGTAATCCAAGGTTTCACTGTACTCAATACAGCCCAACAACCTAGCCACAGCCCATCACTAGGATCCTTTCTCCCCCGGATGTTTGATATGAAGGGAACAGTAACTGAATAGATAATTTATTGATTCTGAAAGAAATTCCAGGTACACAATGAAATTTATGTACACGTGCATAGCATATAACTGAAAAAGAAATAAATAGATTTCAGTCTCACAACATAAAAATAACATTTATTAATATCTACTTATAATTACATATTTAATTTTCCTTAATAAAAAAAATAACAATATGACACAAAAGCACACATTTTTAGCAAGACTGTATTTTAGTTGAGATTTATTTGTATCTCTTACATTACATTGTATACTCAATAACGTGGAAGAGCAAAGTATGTTCATCATGAAAAGAGCCTAATGTAAATAAATAGTGTAATAAGCCATATTACCAAGCCATGAGCACAACGTCGGAATCCTATGACACTTTTAACATACTACTGGACATCAAGTCGGGAGAGAGAAATCACAGGAGAGCTTTGTTATTTGGAGGTCCATGGCACCCATATAAATTTACATGAGTGAATTTAATGAAGTTTAATCTCAAAACTCTGTGTGTGTCAGTACATGCGCAATAGATCACAGATTGAGAGAACTGCAAGGCCGGCGGGGCGAGAGACAGACAGAGAAAGAAAGAAAGAGAAAGAGAAAGAGGAAGAGAGATGAAGGGAGGGAGACGGAGAGAAGGAGATGGGGAAGGGCTTCTCTTACTTGACTGAACCTGCCTTACCATTTAATCAGATAGAGCCCTGGACCAGCACACACAGTTCTACAGAATGCTAATAGATGGTGCTCTAAATTTAAAAGAGTTGTGCTTGTGACATGTTGTTTTTATCAAGGAATGCAATTATGCTGTGTCCTTAATATCTCGGAGTCTGCTGGAGTGCCATGCAGCTTGCCAGCTGCAATCGGAAATAACTGTCCCTTCAACTTAATGAAAAACAAGTAGTGGGCTATAAACTTGTAGTCATCGTCTATCCAATCACAATGTCTTGAGTAATTAAAATGATTAGCTTAATTAGCTTAATTAACTAAATTTGACTACAGGACATAGCCATATGGCAGAGCAAAACAAAGATGGGAACTAATTAAAGTTAAAATAATGCAGGTTTTAATTAACTCAACCCTCAGGCATCAACATTTTCAAATTTATCCAAGCTGATAATTAAAAAGTCCTCTTTGCCCAAGCAACATTTCTTCTCGGAGCTAATTAAATCTGGAAATGAATTAGTGGCACGACGCTCCAAATATTAATTCCTGCTAGAAGATGACTTCACTTTCTAATGAAATTAATTAGGTGCGCTGGACTCTCAATCAGACCCAGGCTGTGTCCGTGAGCACAGACCTCATGTAATCTAGCACTGGGCTGGAGGCCCTGGGGCAGAAATTTACAATTGTAATGAAGACTCTTCAGCTGTGTGCCTCTCTTAATATACCCATTGAACATGCAGATCCATTCGTGCCAAGGGCATCCTCGTCCTAAAACCTAACAATAGAAGAAAGCCAGTTTAGGTATGTACTTTTTTTTTTTTTACTTTTTACCATGGCCTAATGTGCAATGTTATTAAACATCTGGTTACTGATTACAGAAACACTGGTGTTTGAGAATCAATGGTCTGAATGTCTCTGGTGTGTGAATGTATGTTATATTAGTGTTAATGGCTGATTAGGGGGGGGAGCTCCAAGCTATAGGTCGATATGCCTTTTTTGTGTATTTTGTTCTTCTGGTTTATCCACATTCTCTCCTCCACTGCCTCATGGGTAATTTATATAGTCGGGCCTATCTGTAAAATAAACTTCATTAGCTAATACCATGCCACATAGTTCTCTCTGACGCTTTATTGAAGCCATCACATTTCAGATGTCTCCTTTGGAAGGGCATCGTCAAATGCAAATGCTTGTAGACCAGCACCCATTAAGCGATGACTTTACAAGATAGCTTATGACAAGTGGTGCAGTGGTGGCTCAGCAGTTAAAGCCTCTAGGCTACTAATTGCAAGGTTGGAAGTTCAAATCCTGACACTGCCAAGCTGGGCCCTTGAGCACAGCCCATAACCTTCAATGGAAAGTCGCTCTGCATAAAAGCTTCTTCCAAATGAGAAAGTGTACTAGTTTTTGCACCTCTTTTGTTTCCGGAGACTTCTGATTTGCATAGATAGCATCTTGAAACACAATATGGATCCATTCCAGAGAACCTGAGATTATCTCCTTTCTGGGTCTTAGACAGAGGACAAATGTGTTTCTCTCAGACATTCTTTTGAATCTGTCACCATTCAGAGAACCGTTTTATTACATTTACCATCAGCTGAACTGTGAATAAATTGTGTGAAACAATGCTACATACACACCCAGCTGCAAAGCAAACAGATAAATGACTAGGCGGTATTTACTCAAGATTGTGTTTGATGTATTGAAGGCCTCTGTGTGCTCATCTAAGCCTTATGGCTAATAATTGTCCATGCTTTTGGCCAATTGTAAGCCGTCTCCTCCCAGTTCACCACAATCCATCAATGTAGCAGGGACACAACTGCTGCAAGTGACACAAAGAGCACAGCCCAACTAATGTGGTTTGTCAAAAGAATTGGTCTAATGGAGACCTGCTGCATTGTCATTTAGTTACGATTACTGAAAGTGGAGCTTATTCTCAGATTTCATTGACCATAGACTGACATTTCAAAAAAACATAAAATACTGAGATTTTCTCCACTTGCTTCCCAGAGGGATCCGTTTTATGTTTGTGACAATCCTTTTTGCTCCATTCCTGTTTATGGATCTTCATATTCCAGAAAATATTCAGAATTGAAATAATTGCGTTCAAGGCCACTTGTGAAATGCCTTTCTGTCAACAGGGACATCAAACCACAATTTGAATAAGCTGAGTCTTTTTGATTTTGCACCATCTCAATTATTAATGCCCGCTGGTGCTAAATGATTCCAAAATGTAAATAGTTTCTGATCCCATTACATAGTGCACTGATAAATATGACAACTCTTACAGGGCTGATGGTCAAGCTGAGCACAGTGAACCAAAGAACAAATTAAAGAAAGAAGATCTACAGCAAACTAATGGGCTCTCTTTCTTTTTTTTTTCTTTTTGAACGGTGCCCACACTGAGAAATTAGAGAATATCAAATTAAAGGTATAGATGGCACAACTACCGAGAGTGCCTCACGCAGATGGAATACTCATATCAGTCGGGCTGGGTTTGATATGCCGCAGAGCTGAGTGCCAAGCTTGTTAGGGCTCACATCAAAGCCACGTCAACGTGCCCAACAGCCACACATGCCACTGAGGTCCCACTGAAGCTCTTTCATGTAGCAACCCTCACTTAAACGCCATTAAAATGGGAAGCATAATGTGTTTTGCTGCTTGTTTCATTATTTAGGAGTCCCTCCCTATTAAAAAAAGAAGGGTGGTTTGGCTACCACATGGAGGGGTAAACAAGCAGATTTCTATGCTTGTTGGGTTGTTTTCAGATTTCAGCTACAGTTATTAGTAAGGTCACATAGCTTTACGTATCAACAAGACGCTTTGCATGACATGACATTTTCTGAGAAATGATAGAAGGATCTTCTATCCCACTATGTCCACTAGTTTGAGCTGAAGTTTAGTTGATTTGCATGAAACCCAGCAAGGCACAAAGGCTAACCAGAAAAAAATGTGCGGATGAGTGGGGCTTCCTGCAGTGCAAGAGCAGAAGCAACTCACACATTAATGCGATAAGAGTAAGAAATATAGATTAGAAGCATCCACGCCTGGCCTGTTCCATCAAATATTTAACTTGGCATAAGTTCAACAGACGCTTAAACACACACACACACACACAAAATCATAGGAAATCTTGGACTTAATAACCAACTGATCACTGTTTGAGAACATCCAGGCTGTGCTGAGGCTCTGATCTGCTGGATAAAGTAATGATATCTGTTTGATATTTAGTTCTATATGATCAGGTGGACCGTGTTTCCGCTGTCTCTTTCTACGGCGATACCGTTTTAAGACAGCCCGCTTGTGCTGAACTTGAAAAGGGCATTTTAAATATCTCGAGGCTGTCCTACACTGAAGCCTTGTTGAATATTTCTAAGTGATGCTCTCAAGCACGAAAGAGCTACAGTGTTCACTGACCCCAAAGATCCATTGTGCGCTTTAATAAGAGTGTCTGGGAGAAAGTGCATTTCGGACCGAGCACCCTCATCACATTTACCTGAAGGGAGATGAGAAGAAAGAGCAGGACAGAGGGAGAGAGAGAGAGAAAGGGAGAGGGAGTCTCTAGGGAGTTTCTCCACTCTTTCTTCGGCATAAATGAGATTAGAATTTGTCTTTGCCCACCCCTTTGCTGTTAAAGGTCAGCATATGTCAGGGTTAAAACCCCTATCAGTTGATTCTGACCACATAGCCCCCTAATTACTGCAGGGAGGGAACTGGGAGGAGGGTGGGCTGGGGG
>JAOTRS010000016.1:16237429-16247534 GCA_028565755.1 Dinotopterus cunningtoni
GGTTGGGGTGGGGGGGGGGGTTGGTTGTGGGGGATGAAACAGGAGGAAGCATTGATGTGTTGTGTGTATCTAGTGTGGTCTGGTCTAGATACTGTAAAGGAGCTGATTGCTGATGAGATGCACTCAACAGTCCAGTGAAGCTTCTTGAATCATACCGCCGTCTATACGTCTCCATTCTCACACTATATACTTTAAAATATTAATTGTTCATTTCTACAAATGGCACTCACTTATCTTATATACTGCTTTATCCTGTATACATTTCAGGGTCGGGGGGGCCTGGAGTCTATCCCAGGAGATGAAGCGGGGTACACTCTGGACAGGGTGCCAATCCATCGCGGGGCAACACAAATGGCATCGGCAATTAAAACACCATCACCGCGTCCACCCCCAGCAATAACAACGAAAACAACAAGAATGAGAACTTGAAAAGCAAAAATTTTTTTATTTAGTCTATTTTTTAAATTCAATCTATTTTGCTAGAAAAAAACCCTTAAAAGGTGGGGGTCAATGAGATTTTTGTACAATATTTGGCAAGGTTATCACCATTTTTTTTTTTTTTTATTATTGAAGCTGCTGTAAAAAGCCCTGACCATTGTTGACTAACCAGAACAAGGTGGCTCTGATAGGGACGCATTTGTCAAAAAGTTCCATATTGAACCTTTAAATGTGAGGAAGTTGGAGGCAGGATGGAAGTAAAAAAATTTTTTTTAAATGCTTTATTTATGTGAACCTAAAATCCATTTTCAAAAACAAGGCAAGTGTCAAAACAGGCAACTAAAAGCTAAAATGATATATAATTTTAAAGCAAGGAAAATCAGAAATGAGACAGAACCAGGTATACATGCAAGTATAAACCAAAGCATAAAAGGATCACAAATTAGATTTTGAAAAAAGACAAAGAAACTGAAAAAATGGGCTAACATGGAACAAATGGACACAACTACGTAACATACCAAGTGAAAACAAAGGGGCAGATATAGGACTAGTACATAAACAAAGGTGCATGACATGAAGCCGAAACAAAAGTACACAAATCTACATTAAAAGAAGGAGACCTTCAGTGGGACGAACTGAAGAGCCCTTCCTTTGAAAGGCAAAGCACTGGAGGAAATACTGCAATGTAATTCTGGCAAAATTGCCGAACAAATTTTAAATACTTAAAGCACATAATTCAACTTAACTGATTTATCTGGTCTCTGAAAGCAAGCCATGACACAGTACAGTTAGTGAGAGGTAACATCTTTAATTGCCCTTATCTGTTAGGAACAAGGCTTATTCTAACAGAGTTTCTAACAGAATGATCAAAAGCCCCAAGGGAGCCTAGTTCCTGGATATTCAGTGATAACAAGACACTAGCAATGTTAAACACAAGTTTAAAGACCAAAACAACACCTCTACTGTCTCACATATGGAGAAGTTGGAAATTAAGAAAGTGGGAATGCCCTATCAGTCAGGAACGGGACGAAAAACATACCTGTAACATCCTCCAAAAAGGTTCTAAGTGGAACAACTTTAACTGCTGTGTGCAGAGCCACGATTTTAATATCCCCTGTCTAGAGACGAAAGCTGTGCTCTATTGTATTTCCCTCAATTAATAACCTTCTACAATAAATTAATAGGCATCTCTGCTTCCTAAAAAAACTGAATAAGAATACACAGCATGAAAAGGTCAGGAGGAAGGCTGTTTTCGTGTTTTCTCTTAAATGCTTGTCTGTGAGCACTTTTCCAAAGGTTAAGATGTCATAAGCGGGGAAGGATGCTGTGCTAAGGAAGAGGGGTGGTGCGTGTGTGTCACAGTGATTGAGACACACTGTGACAACCGGCAGGAGGACATTGAAATGCCGGCATGGCCACTGCGTGGCAAAACTCTCTTTTGGGGGCACGCACGTACACACACACATGCACGCACGCACACACACACTCACACACTAAATACTAGATATTGCAGAGACAACATTGTTTACTAGAAAATCCAAGCTGCAGAGTGAAGACCAGAATCATACCATGGCTTTGTGAATAAATGAGTATCGTCTGCACTGAACTTATTTTAACTGCAATCTTTTTTTCTTTTTTTTGAATGAATACAAAGCAATATGGAGCATGGTGATTATAACACATTTTACAAGTATTACAGATTGAATTTTTTCCCAAATAAATAGTCATTTTTTAATCACTTACCATGAAGGTTTACAGAGAATCTGCCTAGAGGTGTGGATTCCACAGATTGCAACCAAACTGTGAAGAGGAGGTTTTTACTTTCATGCTCTTCCTAGTTGAGACCAATTATATACAGGAGTGATGTAGTTGAGCTTTAGGAACTGTCAAAGCTAAAAATTTAGAGAACATGCTGACAGTACTGACATTTCTACCTTAGGTTTCTCAGTGGTTTTCACTCTTTCTGCAGGTAAAGCGGTAGGTAGGATTCAAATAGAATGATCATAAAATGCCTTTTTTTTTTTTTGGACACACATATTTCTATTATTGCAATGAAAGGTGACATAGACATAGTTCAATAAGACCCTTATGAGGTATATCATATTCGTTGAAAGAAAAAATTAACTGATAATACACAGCACATTTATAAAAATGCAAAAAATGTAAGCACAAGGTAAGCACAAAATGCTTTTTGGTCTGAAAAGTTGCTTTACCTGAAATGGGCCACCATAGAGCAGTGACGGTTTAATGGTTAAGGCTGTGGGTTACTGATCAGAAGGTGAAGAGTTCAAGCCCCAGCACTGCCATGCTTCCACTGGTGGGCCCTTGAGCAAAGCCCTTAACCCTATCTGCTCCTGGGGTGCCATATCATTGCTGACCCGGCACTCTGACCCCAGCTACATAACAAGCTGGGATATGTGAAGAAAAGAATTTCACTGTGCTGCAGTGTATATGAGACAAATAAAGGCTTCTTATCTTATCTTAAACTGCAAATAATAGCACCTATTCCAACAAGAGAAGGAGCCAGGAGGAAGTACTCTAGAAAGGGTAGAACACTTCAGGAGGGGGTTTGGGTCTTCAAAACTAGAGAGGAATACTGATAAATACTAAAATATCAGCGAATACTGTATATGACCTGTCTTTGACATAGAACCCTCTTAGGCCCCATGCGCTGCTCAGTTTAATGGCTCTCAACTGTAGTTATGGAGGACCACCTGCCCTACACATTTTAGTGTTTCCTCAGGTAGAAACACACCTTATTTAACTAATCAGCTAATTAACAGCCATTCTTTAATTTTAGTGAGTGTGATGGAGTAAGGGAAACAGTCAAATGTACAGGACAGGTGGTCCTCCAGGATCGGAGTTAAGCACCACTGGCTTAGTTCACTGGTACTTTATTTCACCTTATGGAGTAACAGTCCGGTGTTTAAATTGACTTTCAATTCATTTTTAAGATCATCTGAAAAAACCTAAATCAAAAGCTAAATTGTCTTTAGCTCAAAGTAGATTTTTCACATGTAACCATGGTTTTTTTTAGCAAGGCAAATTAATTTTCATTCCAAGCCCAACCCCATCACTTTTAAACCAGCACATACATTTGCAGTCACATAGAGACATCAGCTAATCCCAATGTTCACATGAACACAAAGAGTGGAAAACATATAAAAAAAAACTTGCATGTAAATAACTCCCCTGCTATTAATTAGGAGAGGTAAAATAAGCTTTTTGCACACGCTACGATGGATGTTAATTTGCATTGAACGCCTCTGGGGAACAACGCATCAGATAGTACTCACTGCACTCCATCAAACAAACAATACATACAGAGCAAACAGAACTGTACGCTCCGAGGACTGTGATATATGTTCCTTCAGAGTTCATTCTAATTAACTGTGCCTCTGAACTGTAACGTTGTACCAGAAACATGGGCACTGCTTATGGAGAGTATTGGGTCATTTACCCCCCTCTCAAAGACAAAACCTCAGTGGGGGGCAAGCAAACTGAATAGAAGCTCATGACAAATGAAATTAGATACATTTGCTATCAGAGCAAAGCTTTATGTTACAACACTTTATTAGCAATCATTTGAAAACAATTAATGATACTTCTCATTTCTACATCCACACCTATGCTGTTTAAACAGCATAATTAATTAAGAGTGCAAGAACTTAGATCTGAGCGAACATAACACTGTTAGTAAAAGTGCTCATTAACAGGGCGCGCTAGGTGTTGCAAATAGAGAGCGCACAAAGCTATTTGCAAGCGCGAAGCAGTGAATCATGTGCGGAGTGCGGAGACGCTTCTGTGTGTGAGTGCATGTCCATTCTGTGAGCTCGGCAGCGACACACACTCACACTTTGCTATTGCTGGCTCATGAGGCTACACTCTACCCATGAGTCAAGATCAATTTCAAGACATTCGGGTGGAAACAAGACAAATGTTCCCACTGCTTAAACAACTCCCTTTCTTCCAAAAACAAACACTGATCTCATTCAGCGTAAACATCCCAAAATCAGTCTTTCGGCATGCCGCTTGTTTAATATAATTTAAGGCCTACTCTGCTATAGTTATACGATGCTATGTTGTTATCATTCATACCATGTCGAATAAACAAATTTAATACAGAATAGGGAGTTTTAAAAGAAGTGTTTTTAGTCTGAGTCAAATATCTTACTGCATCTCACTTTGATAGCAGTATCTCATCTTTAAACACAAACATTTACTGTTAGTTGTACACTGCTAAATAAGGCGATGTTTTATTTAAGTTGATTTCAGCAACACCATGCTGTGTCTGATACACCTATACCGGCAATACACTCACTACCATGTCCAGGTAAATGTTGCACTGGTCAGCCCTGATGCTACAGTGATCGGCTTTTATTGGTATAGAGGACGCAGAGGCAGCTGACAAACTGTGCACAGTAACGGATGTCAACAAAGAAGCCTGTGAGGTTAGTTACTCTACAATGTCAATTCAGTGAGGTTTCATATCATTAGATTCAGTTAAACTGAATGTAGAAACAGTACAAATTTCCTATGGTAAAATTTTCTTTAATATAGTTAATATATTATTTACTCAGTGGTTAGAACTGTGGCTTCACACCTTCAGGGTCCGGGTTCGATTCGGATTCTGGCTTCTGCGTGCATGGCGTTTGCATGTTCCCCCTGTGCTTGGTGGGTTTCCTCCGGGTACTCCGGCTTCCTCACACAGTCCAACAACATGCAGATTAGTCTAATTGGCATTCCCATATTGCCCGTAGTGAGAGAGTGTGTGCATGTGTGTGTGCCTTGCAATGGATTGGCACTCTGTCCAGGATATACCCCGCCTCTTGCCCCAAGTTAGATAAGATATTATTTACTCATAAACCATATGTAAAACATAGAAAACTCTGTGATCCATATTTTATTTTCTTATATGACCTATAAAAAGGAACGATAATTAACACACAAGACTATGAATTTTAAATATAATATGCAATGCATTATCAAAACAGTTTCATATTTTGCTATCTTAACTGGTGCTTTTATTTTATGAAAAACACAACAGATCAAGTCATAGAGATAATAGGTTGATTACAAATTATTACAGATTTAGTTTAAGTTAAAGAAGTAGAGCATATCCTTTAATGGGTGGGCATGTCTTCTTTACAGGGAAACACATATTAAAAAAGTGTTATTACATTAATTTGGGAACAAAAAAATGTAAAATAATGAGAGAAAGCTCATATCTTACAAACACATCATTGCTTGATTACGTAGATAAGGTTTGTGCACAACAAACAGTTAGGGGATTAAATGAAATAAACCTAAATGTTTAATAACTGGATGTGTGGATCAAATACTATTTTAAACCCCTGCTTCATGGGCTTTTACTCTATAAAAAAATCTGCCAACCTCAGACACGTAAAACTACACACAGGAAAGTTAAATAATCTAAATGAGAAACCCAGACAATCACCTTAGGTACCTGCATAAGCCAACCTTTAATACTTTCTGTGCAAGTATTGAATAACTTTTGAAATCTTTCTTAACCTGTATACTTTAAAAATATTCCAAGGTGATTTTTGTCCTTCTGTAAGTTTTGGCACTGGTTTGGGGTTGAATTTTTTCCTTGCTAAAAAATAAACACTAATGGATATCTGCTATTCTGAGCCAACAAATTTACATACACTGTAGGCTGAACACTGTCCCAGTTGTATATGCAATTTGAAAATAAACAAAAGATATGAGAATTGTTCAAGTCAAACCAGGACTTTTAATTGCGCAGAATAACAGAACAGAGTAAAAACTACCTTTATTTCTCCATATAATCCCCTGCTACACTAAACTACTTATCCCAGAGTTTCAATAGTGCTTGTATACCATCATGGTAGAACGTTTTCTCAGTACACCGGAGCCATGATCGGACTACCTGCTTTACGTTGGCTGCCAAGGAACCCCTTTAATGGAATAAACGTCTGGAAATCACTTTGAGCAAAGTCAGGACTGTATGAGGGTTGTGGCAATAACTCCCAGCTGAGTTTCTGTAATGTGCAAGTGGTGCAGTGGGCAGTATGAGGCCATGCAATGTCCTGCAAAAAAAAAAAGAATGCCTTTAATGATCGAAACAACTAATTTTACCAAATGCTAACAGTACAGTTTGTACAGTTGTATTGATGTACAGTACAGCCTTCTTTAAAATGTAAGAATGTAAGAGTCTCATCACCGTATCCTTATTCAAGAGATATTTCATTACAAGTCCTGGTTTGAGTTGAACATCCCTTTTATTAATTTTGTTGTTTTTAATAAGGCTAACTCAATACAGTGCTCCTGATTCAGAAGTTCCTATTAAATGACATCAAAATTTGAGTGAAAACTGCAGAGTTAACTCAGGCCTCCAGCAGATCTGAAGCATTGAAACCGCAAAGGCTGCCGGACACTTTGCGTGCATGTTTTAAACAGCCTTAGTACACCACTTGGCCTGAAAACTATGGTAAAGTATTACAGGGTGAAGTCACTTCTAAACTGAGTCTGAAATGTAATGTGCTTTAAGCCACACACACATCGTTTTCCCCCTTAAGGTAGCTCGGTATACAGATTTACAAGTCCTACTTGACCACAGCATTGCACAACCATTTCTCTGCAGCTATTTAACATGTTGTTTAAACATAAACCAATTTCCTCCCGTAAAATTACAGCTCACTAATGTGAGCACGATGAGAGCTGGAACAACAGCAGATTAGCAGCGCAGCCATTATATTAATTACCAGCTCATAAGGTACATTCTTCACCCAAAGAAAACGTTTAATAGGAGCATTTTGCCTTGATTAAAAACAGCCCCATGTTTGTTTTCTCATAAACACTGAAACAAGTTGAGAGCAGTGAAGAAATTAAAAAAAAAATGTTCATGTCAAATTTCAATGTCCCCTGTTATCAGAGAAGGACACCCCGGGGGTGATTTTGTATTTGTATCACTATTTCCGTAAGGATCAGCTTTCACATTGAACTTGCTGCAGGACTAAGGGGAAGTCGAGCAACATTCTGTTTCCATCACGAACATGGCAAACAGTTGATCATGTTTATGCTGAGAATTTAATGCATTATTTACAAGTCGGAGCCTAATAAAAGCAGGCTGCTCATTTGCTAATGATGCAGAGCACCCAGAGTGTTATTCCAATTACTTATATTGCGAAAGACTCAAAACCAACAGGGGAGATAGCGTGTGTGTGTGTGTGTGTGTGTGTGTGTGTGTGTGTGTGTGTGTGTGTGTGTGTGTGCGTGTGTGTGTGTGTGTGTGTGTCCAATTTCAGTTTCATTGAAATGATTCAGAGATTACTTCATTTCTTTGCACAGATATGGGTTTCTGTGGAACACTAAACTGCATAATAGAACTTGTAACTCGGAGTTTGTCATTACACAAGGCCACCCTGAACATGCACATACACACTAAAATTGAGAATCAGGAAAAGTCTATCTTCTTGCAAGACTATCTACTCACATGTTATTTCAGATCATTATACATTGCGAGAGTAATCTGGTGTGTGTGTGTGTGTGTGTGTGTGTGTGTGTGTGTGTGTGTGTAATGAATGCATTTATGTATTCATTCTCAGAGGAAACCAACAGACCAGATAATTTCTTCAAATCAACTGCTGACATAAAAAAAAAAATCACACAATTTCACAATATATTAAACTTCTACTGCTCACATATTTTACTGCTCACTTATATCCCACACATTGATAAGAAAGATTGTAAAAAAGCTACTCGATACACAGTATCATAGTATATGTGAATGTACTGTATGTAGTGTGTATAACAGTTAGTTCCGACCAAGCAGTTTCTCATGATCTTCAACAATCTTTGAAATTGTTGTCCTCTGTTTAGCAAAACTCAACATTTTTTCTCTTGTTCTAATTTACTGTCAGTTCTTCATTTAAAACTATTCCAACTTATCTGTTTACATGGACACTGACTTGATGTGTGTTTACACGCACAAAGCATTAAATAAGAATATACCTTTACTGAGAGTGGTGGTTCTAAAGCATCTTTTCTGTTAAATCCTGCCTTCTTCATTATGAATGATTACAAGAATTTAGTCAGTGTTATTGGTTAGAAACTTTCTACTTTATAATGAAGTGCTAGGCCAATCTGAGCCCCTTCCTCAGCCAGAGAACCAATGTATAAAACAAGCCCAAAGTAAAGAGACACAGAACACAAGAATTTACGGATCAGGAATGGGTGCAAAATTTGCTTTCTGGAAATTCATTACATCACCTAATGAAACCCCCACATTGGACAATCGTGCAGAAAGAAAATATTTACTATTTTTATTTATTCCAACGTGAGAAACCAGATCCGATCAAGTGTTTACATTACTATCATTCTGACTGAAAATTCCTTCTAATTGGGCCAGATTGGCTCAGACTGTTGCGGTGGTTTACATGATGCACTTTTATTCAGAATGGGCGATTATACCCATTATTAGTGGAATAGTGCGGTTCATATAAACACACCTAGTGACTCACCGCTAAAACACAACCACGAGTTTGCTATATTTTTATTAAAAGATTACTGATGCTAAATTGCAAGCTGATTTATACTTTGTGGAAGGTGCAGTTATTGGGTTTAGTAAAAAAAACAACAACAAAAAACATTATTTTCACAAAATTTACACCAAAACAATATACTCATACAGCATGTGCAAAAAAATAGTATGCAGTCTAACTTTTTTTTTCCATCTTGTGACTGATGTTCTGCTTTGGTCTATGATAAATGAAACTTTTGCCATAATTTTACCATAGTTCCAGTTCCACTTCAGTTTTTTCTCTCTGCTGACTAATGGTTATTACACAGAACCTATTTTGTGGTGATTTGTACCATCTTTCCAATAGAAAGGAAATCTCTGAGCTTTGTATAAGACCTGACACACTCATGAGAACTTCTATCTCACTCAGAGCATTCAGCCGGTTAACTGCCTAATATGGGAATCTTAATATAGCCCTTGTCCCCTCATTACCTCAGCACAATTCTCATTAAACAGAGTGTCCATGCATGGCCACATGGGAAAAGTTCTAGAGAAGACATATTTAACTTTTTTTTTTTTGTCACAGTGTAATACAGTTCCTGAAGTGAGCAGATAAACTGACTTAAAATTTTTACATTTTGTTACACACTGCTAATTTTTCCTACACTACGATTTAGAAGGTTTTTTTTTTTTTTTTTTTTAAGGTGAGCACCTTTGGGATGAATTGAACATTGATTATGCACTAGTCCTTCTCACCTGACATTGATGACAGACCTCACTAATGGCTGAATGGGCACAAATACCAACAGCCAGTGGAAGGCCTTTCCAGAGTAATAGAGGTTATTATATCAGCAAAGTGGCGACTAAATCGGGAATGTTCTAAAAGCATGATACCAAAACATGGTATTGGTGCTTAAACATCTCATCTAGGTAAAAAAAAAAAAAAAAAAAAAGTAAATTTTTAGATAGGATTATATAACACAATTTTTCATTATACTTAATACTTCTTATCTCCCAGTCAATGTCTTTTTTTTTGTAAATATGCATACACATTTATATTTATATCAGATGAAAAGAAACACATTTGCTAAATACTATTTCAAGCCTTTTTATGTAGTATCCTTAACTTTTTTTATTGACATTTTCAATGATCTTTATTGTCTT
>JAOTRS010000016.1:16276424-16293683 GCA_028565755.1 Dinotopterus cunningtoni
TAATCCTCAGGTTTACATAATGCGCTGCATAGAATGATTTTCCCAAGGGTCAAACCAAGATAAACAGACAGGGTGCTATATATCTAAGCAATATCACATGCGAAGGAGTGCTGTTGTACTGAATATTAGCATGTCTGTATCACATGACACATTCAGCACAACAGCATGACCTCAAGTGTGATAGTGCTTTATACAGTACAACAGCTCAGGAAACACCATCTATTATCAACAGATTAGGATTTGTGTGTTTATTTAACCAATTCTTATACTCCCCCAACACGTATCCTTCTGTGCCTGCTGGAACAAGCATTAAGTTAGCAATCAACAGGTGAGATTAACAGGAGTGAAAGTAGTTTTAAATTCTTACTGATGAGGAGGCCAAAAAATGAGGAGAATAAATCATGGACAGTCCTGAGAAACTTATGAGATTTACTTTATATTTTTAAGTAACTGGGATTCAGCCTTGTATTAGAAGCTAGTTAGCTTTGTAGCTCACATTATCTATAACCAAAATTACACAGAGAGTCCGGAGGCAATTCGTACAGTAATTGTTTAAGATGACTTACTATTATCAGATGTGTTTTCATGCTGAAAGTGCTTCCGTGACTGGTTTTGAATGTGGCTTTTGGCAGGCAGCGGCTCTCTGCTCAGTACTGCAAACTACTTCCACCCATGTTTGAGACTGATCGTTATTATACTGTAACTAGTGATTATTAGAACACTTGAGACATGGAGTGATGCATATTGTATAGTTAAACATCCCAGTGCTGTTATGCTCTATATCACCACTCATGGAATGCCTCTCATCCAATCAGATTTTGTTCCTTTTTTTTTTGAGCATGTAGGAGGGATAATATTCCCCCCTCTCTTTTCTTCTGTTTTGGAACCTACATGTGTGCCAGGGCATTTATTTATAACCTTATAACCACTTATTAACAACTGAATGGTATCTCAGCCAACATAATTTTCTGTTATATTCGTTCTGGTTATTCATCTGGTTTGTACATGTAGATTTAAACAACCCTTATTCTTACCACTGACACTAGTTTTAATTTGGCATTTCAGACTGGGAATCTTCAGCACTTTGCTCTTTAGAATATTATTCCACAACTTGACAGTTTTTATCAGTGAACCCAGCATGCTTTTGAGCGGTGTAATGTTTCTAATTAGCTTTTTTTCCCCACTCAGTACATAAAAGAACCAAATAAAATGCTGTCATACAGATATTTAAAACACATTTTACATTATGGTTCCTAATAATTTAATTTTTCCTATTAAGCATATTAATGTATTCTGTATTAGCCTTTGATTTTTGTAACACTATTTAAATATCTAGAGGCACCTTAGTTTACAAATATTACATAAATAGCTGGCTAGTGAGCACAATTGGGTTATTGGTGAAATAGTTAGTTCATGTTACTCATGCAATAATTAAAGCTCTACAGTCTTTTACCCAAAAAAATGACCAAAAAAAAAACATTTTGTTTTGGGATTTTCTTTTTGTCTGTTTAAGACACAAAATATCACCAAAGAAAGTGGGTCAATTGGTGTGTATCTGCATACTGTATATAAGCAATATTAGATAGTCTTTTATTTAGCATTTAATTGAATGCAAGAATCATACTGTTAGATATGAGCTCAATGTATTCCTATAGTAACAGAGTGGGAGAAGTAGACAAATAACAACCACAAGCTGTTATCTCAATGTGTGATCATATTAAAATGGCTGGTGTAAGATTTGGCAGAGGACGTACAGTAATTGAACTAAAATATTCACGGGAAAAATAATAACCTTGAGCTTTAATTTAAGATCCTGTCTACTTTATGAGGATTGCTCTTGAGTTCAATTACTTTATTCTGATTGGCTTTGAGAAGAGAGATCTACTTGAGTTGGTGCATGTTTGAGATGTTTAATTTGCTCATTGGTTATATGTTACTTTTCACTATATGGTATGCTTGTGCATACATATAATTAAAGTAAGCATGAACTGGATAACATAAAAATACATAATTAAACATTTTGACTTGGTTTATTAGGTGTTTTGCCGCTACTCTGCTGCTTATTATCATGCGTATGATAATATCATTTTTTGTGTTATGTTGTTAAGAATTTGGTTTTATTTTAATGTACAGTAGAATAAAATAAACATGTGTCTATGACCATATGCAGCATATTTTAATTGTTGCTACAGGAGATTATTTTATTATAATTGGCAACTCATTATCTATGTCGAATTATAATTTGATAAAGGATAAAACATGACAAGGAATATTATTATAGGAAAATAATCCACATCAAGATGATGTGATATGGCCCGGTGTAAAGCAGAGATACTGTTTACATCCTAAAGTGGATTATGACAGGCCTCAAAGTAGTTTATTCATTTTAAACCACACAGAGCTGCTAATGATTACAAATATCAGTTCATCAATAAAAAAAGTCATGATTTTAACTGTGTATAGTTTAGTTTAAAGTTATGGAACATCCAGCAGACAAGTTCCCTGATTCCTACACAATCATTTAGCAAAACACCACTTGCACATTACAGGGACATGGCGGGGGTTATTGCAACATCTCCTGTATAGTTCTGACCTTGCTCCAAGATATTTCTACATGTGTGGGCCATTAAAGGAGCTCCTGGGAGGACAGCATTTCAGACGTAAAGCAGGCAGTCAGATCATGGCTCCAGCATACTGAGAAAACTTTCTAGCTTGATGCTATCTAAGCACTACTGAAACTTTATAAGGGATTATAAAGAGGGATTATAAAATAAAATACAGTAGGTTTTAGAGGTAGTTTTTACTCTCATAATTGTGTTCTGTTATTCTTTACAATCAAAAGTTCCGTTTGACTTGAACGGTCCTTGTGTTTTAAAAATATAAAGTCTTTTTCAAATATTTTTTTATGTCAATCATTGGTCATAAAAGCACCTGTGAATTAGGTGTTATACTAAAAATACCATCATTTCTGAATGACTTATACTGGGCAGAGGAAGAGGGCTGGGCCATTCTCATGACAGACCAAGGTGGAACAAGGAAACTCCATCAGAACGAACAAAATTGGTAGTCCATAAAGTCCGACGGCAAAAGGAGGCAGAGGAGGTATCACAAGCCAAACAGGGGCAGTGGACAAACTGGGGTGGCACTGAAAAAAAAAAAGATCAGCTGGAAGGACATGTTCTAGAAGGACCAGCTTCTATTCAGTTCTTCCCTCACCCAAGAATCTCCATCAATGAAGGGGTGAAGATCCCACATGCATTAGCCACCGATAGCCACCGCTATCGAGGCTAAAAGAACAGCCACAAATGCCACTCCCCCTAGAACATCATATGAAGCCCAGACAATATCATTTGTCTATGAAGAGGAACAAAGACAACAAAACACCCCTTCACTGACCAGGTTTGGATTTGGGGAAGCAGCACGAGACTGAGAAATGCGGGCAGATTTGCTTTCCATACCATCCTTCATTGAGCTTTCCATACCATCAGAAATAGTTACCTCAACCTTAGGACCAGACCTGTTACTAGGGTCCAAATCTTCATGCAACATCCATTTTATAGAGCTGACAGTACCATGGGAGGACGCCATACAACGAGAGAAAGAGGCTGAGCTGAAGCTCGAGACAGGACAACAGCGCTAGAGAGAAGCAGTCTACCCAGTGGAGGTTGGCTGCTGGGGTTTTATCGTAACATCCACTATTAGGCTCCTCAAAGAAATGGGGAGCTGAGCTCCAAGCTCTGCGCCACACCGTCAAGGAGACATCAGAGGCCGCTAAGCACTGTAGTCAATGGCTGTAGATTAGGAGGGTTGACGATGTGCCCCTAACGTCTGCCGGTGGCCTGGCATAACACCATCATCATTCCTGTACGAAGGAACCTTAAAATGACTAGTACCATCTTGTACTTTAACTTGAAAAAAATACAGTAATATAATCCTACTGTGAGAGCTGCTGTAATGATCAATCCTTTTAGAGAAATAAACAGTGCTGCGATATAATTTATGATAGCATATTCAAGTCTTTATTGAATATTTCATGTTTAGCAGAAGTAGGTTTCAGTTCAGTTTTGGAATAGCTGTTCATTTCTTACTTTCTTGCTAACTCCTTAAAGTTTTTCCCCTAATCAGCTGTTGCTTGCCTTGCCAGCGCTTAGCTCTGCAAACTGACCTTTAATTCTACTCACATTGTATACAAATGATTTCAGTCTGCTACACACACACACACACACACACACACACACACACACACACACACACACACACACACACAGAAATATACTCAGGCTTGATTGTTGGCCTTCCACACTCCAGCATTATCTCCTCTCCTCCTCTCTAATGACTTCCCGGCGAGCGAGAGAGGCCGCTCTAGAGTTAGCATTAGACACAAGGTTATCTGGGCATTACACTCGCCGTAACATGCAATTAGCTCGCCCCCTCCATTCCCATTACACAATTATTCATTAATGTCAATTTAATTTTATGCATTGTTCTACATGACCGAAGGCTGATTACGGGGCCCCTGCACTCCAATATCCCAAGTTAACTCGCTCACTCGCCGCGCCACTAATTGCAATTTAGCCCCAGACAGCAGCTCTGGCCTTAATGGAGGAACTGATTCCCAGACAGGTAACGATTGGCAAGACAAAGTGCCTTCCTAGCTGAATGGAAAACAAATGCCCCGCACTGCTAAGCTGTTTTCTTTGCGATAGCACATGAGGCACAGCCTTTGTATTCAGACAGGAAGGACAACTGGTAATACACTCCGTGTTTCTGCTTGTTTGATATCCTATTCGTCTCCCCATTCCCTCCGTCTTCCCTATAATAGGGAGATTGCAATATGACTCAAAATGGGAAAGTCGGCACTGAGTTATTATTGTAATCAGGAAAGGGCATATTGCTGCGTGTCAACCACTTAGAGCCATAAATAAAGCGGTTGGTATTGTATGGAAGTGTCTGCATGTTCCGGAGTGATTGTGTGTATCCACTGGTAGCTTGAAATGAGAAAATGTAGGCTGTAATATTACAAAATCAGATTCTCATAGTGTGCTTGGAGCTGAACTATATGGACTTTTTGTATTGGATATCACCTCTACAGTACAATGTGTTGGAAACACACCAAAAATTATGCTGATTGATTAACTTTAGGTCCCAATTAAAAAGAAAGAAAGAAAGAAAGAAAGAAAGAAAGAAGTGCAATGCGTCTCATGATATTTAGTAGGGATATTAGTAAAACAAGGCCTTAATAAGAGATTTAATGCAGTTTATCTATGGTTGTGTCAGTGCTTGGAATCTCATGCATCTGCATAATCATTAAATTCCACCACATAATTAAGCTGAGTGGCAAACTACAATCTCCATTTGGAATGGAGAGCAGAAAATATCAGCACATCCCCATGAAGCTTGATGAAAAGTAGATCAAACAGCATGATCCTTTGTGCGCCTGTGGTCCGGTGGCGTTGTGACAGTCCCGCTCTCTGTTCTCGTTTTGATTTATCTGACTAATTCAGTCTGCAAGAGAGCTCCAACTGACATAAACAACACTCTCTTTCATACACCAGAGAGAGTTTCACCTGCCATAATGAACTAAAGCAGAGCATATCAAGCAACTGCGGAGTTGCCTTAGGTGTGGCATGCAGATAAAGGTAAATCTTATCAGTTACAGACAGATGCTCTCTTTTTTCCTGCCTCTCTCTGTCTTACTCACTCTCTTTGAAAAAAAAAAAAACGGTGTTGTTAACCTTCCTTTTCTCTGCAGCTGATGGTAATCAGACGCTGCCATCTTTGTCGTTATTAAAGCATTAAAACAATCCTTAACCCCCTTCCCTTTTTTTCCATCTTTCCACCTCTTCCACGGTTTCACTCATCTCCACACTGGTACCTGCACTGGAAGGCGAGAGGGGTGTGTCATGCTGATAATGAAATCATGTTTCTAGAGCGGGAAATCGTTTCACACCATTCGGTTGCGCCAAGTTAGGAACTACCTCATGGTGAAAACTGATGATCTAAAGGAGCTGTTCCATGCTCCACATTCACGCACACACATGCACGAGCACACGCATACACACCTGGGGGAGAGGATGTGTGTGCATAAATATATAAACTGCATAAATTATATATTTGTAAAGATCCAGCCAGACCTGTTTTTCATGAGTTAAGATGAAACAGCAAATTAAGGCACAAAGTGCTGCACGTCAATGTGTTTACAGAAGAAATATACAGGAAATATGGTTTGGAATATTAACATATATGTTTCTTATGTAAAACATGGATTATAGCAGTGCCTGTGAAGCAGAAGTACAATAAAAATAAACCACACACACACACACAAAAACAACAATACTGGAGATTTTAAGAGTAAAATAACA
Organism: Dinotopterus cunningtoni; assembly: GCA_028565755.1. Taxonomy (NCBI): domain Eukaryota; kingdom Metazoa; phylum Chordata; class Actinopteri; order Siluriformes; family Clariidae; genus Dinotopterus; species Dinotopterus cunningtoni. Next base: position 16,282,787 of record JAOTRS010000016.1, read on the forward strand.
TATCACATATCACATTAGGTAATTAAGTAACAACAACAACAACAGTCAGTTGTTATTTTAAGACACAAAGGTCAACTGTTCTGGAATAGATCTTTTACGAACAGTATTGTCAAGTGCATTTGCAAAACCCATCAAGCACCATGGTGAAACTGGCTCTCATGAAGACCTTCTAACACATCTAACTTAAGGCATGAACTAGTAAGAAACAGGGGCTGACGATGACAAATAATCCGGCCGGTGATTAGTGTACTGGTGATGTTGAATGCTGAGTGGTTGGAACAGATGAAAGGGGAAATGAGGTTGCTGCCGAGGTTGTTACAAAAACAACACTTTGTGGTCTGTCACAGTGAAACATTTGTTTTTGTTTGTAATTTGAAGATTTGTAATTGAATCTACATAATTTTATTTATTTAATGATGACTACATAATGACTTTTGAGAGTCACAGTACTGTATTGGTATATACACTGTACAATGATGTGACTCTTGGTCACAGGAAAACATTTGAATGGTGCAAAGAAGGTTGTATGTCCATGAATGATGTACTGTAGGCAGTCCAATCACAGATCTGGTGTACTGAAAGCCCTTCTACTTTGATGGTATCCAAGCACTAGTGAAACACTGGGATGAGTGCATTAGTGTAGCAGGGGATTATATAAAGAAATAAAGGTAGTTGTTATTCTGCACATTATTTTAGTTTTTTGTTATTCTGCGTTATTATTTTAGTTTATATAAGCCTTTAATACTTTCAAACAAATTTATCTAGTGCTATTTTCTGAATTCTAAACAAATTAATAGCCTAATTTAAAATACCATGATACTCAGTATATAAAGATGCTGTAAATGCATCGTGCAAATTTATACTTTCATATCCGACCCTTTTATGCTTCCACATGAAAGTAAAAACCTCCCACTCATAAGGCTTTTTTGATGCGTCCTGTGGGATCTCACACCCGATGCACACAACTCTAGCCTCAACTAGATGCCCTCTGAACTTTCCTGGAAAGCTTTCAAAAAAAAAGTAGCTACATGTCTTATATTTAAAATACATTATCTGTTCATTCAGTTACGTGCCTACTGTATAAATCGTGCCAAACCTGGAGTATAACATACATGATTTTTTTTGTATGAAAGAGAACATACTGTACCATGCACTATTCCCATGTACAGAAAGACTAATAAGGTCTTAATCCATTTGAGAGATTTCATGTACAAAAGACGACGTCTGGAAATAGAAAGTGTGATTCATTTGCCCTCTTTGTTGTAGGGTGAATAAGAATGATTTTTCCCCTCTCTGAAACAGACCTTTTGTACACAGTGGGACAGTAATTATTGTCCATTTTTTAAATGACGGATAATCAAGGCCTCAGAAGAAAAACAGATAATAAGTAGCAAATATAAAAGGGAGCAGAATAGAGAGAAAAGTAGAATCTTAATTTGGAATAAAAGAAGATTTGATTAGCGTGACCAAAGGTTTACAACATCTTGTTTGAATATAATAGGCCGTAATTACTTTCACATTGAATCAAGTTCACTTCAGAGCAAATTATTTAAATGAGAAGATGAAATGTATCTGGGCTCCAAATGAGTACAGCAGTCGTGCTCTTTCAAGTCTTTCTTTTTTGTCCTCGAGCTTGACTAAATAAGACTCATTTTCAGATTGCATACATTACAATATATCAGCTTTATGCACGCATCTAATCTCAACATTGTAACATTGAAAAGGAAGACTGGGAAAACAAAATTATGTATTTTATTACCAATCAGAAAGAGAGCTTTGTTTTTGTTGTAATGAATACTTTTTAAAAAATTCTAGGGATTCTACCCAATGGAAACCAAAACATCAATGTGGCTGTCTTTAAAAACAAAAATTGGAAACTTATGATGTTCTCTGTAGGGAAGCTTTTGGAGATCAGAGCTTTCCACATATTTTTACCCATAGTCATAAAGTTTAGCAAGGACAAAATACCCCAAAACACTTAAGCAGTTCGACCTGGTTAAAAGTCTCGGGAGAACAAGCAGTATCCGAAAATAATCCTTGTAGGATATATGCAGGTTAAAAGGATTAAATGGGTGAGAATGATGGCTGTAATCTCTGGCCCACCTAAGACTCAAACTCATAATCAAAGGGATTTAATTGACTTGCATCTGGGTCTTATGAATAATAAAATAAGATGATGAGTATTCAAATCAGAAATGTTGTCTTTAGACAGGGAGCATTAGAATAGTAGTGAGGATGTCTCTCACAAGACCATACACTGTGCATCTCAGTATGTGATCAATCCATTATCCTTGATAACCATTGGCCAGCAATTTATATAATATTTCCATTATGAAACTAGACAGACCAGTCTAGTGACAAATAAATTGTTACAGGTACATTTTAAGAAGGCCGAAGCCCAGAAACACAGGCCAACCAGGCAGGAATACACACCGGAGGGGATGCCAGACCATCAAAGGGCACAGTGAACACAAACAAAAACTCTCATTCAAACAATGTTAGAGTATATTTATCAAAAATGAATAAACCAATATGGTTAAGCAATCATATTACACCACACCTCCTAAATTTAGAAAGAGGGACAAACACAAAAGCCATACCTCCTTCATTCAGACAGACACAGCGGCCACACCTGTTTCATTCATTCATTCATTCAGACAGTCGGACAAAGAGGCCACACCTCCTTTATTCAGACAGACACACATAGGCCACAACCCCTGTGATCAGTGAGACAAATACATAATCCACACCTCTTTCATTCAGAGGCACAGACACAGTGGCTATACCTCCTTCATTCCCATTGATTGACAGAAACTGAGGCCACACCCCTCAATTCAGACAGACAAACACAAGGGTCAAACCCCCTACATTCAGCAAGACAGAGAGGCCACACTTCCTTCATTCAGACAGATGGACACAGGTCACACTTCCAGAATTCAGACAGACACACTCATGTGCTGCACCTTCTTCATTCAGAGAGACAGACACATAGGCCGCACACCGCTGCGATCTGTGAGACAGACACATTATCTACACCTCCTTCATACACAGAGAGGCCACACCTTCTTTAATGAGACAGATAAACACAGATAGCACCACCACTTTAATTCAGACAGACAGATAGACACAAAGGCCACACCATGCCCGAGACTAACAGACACAGAACCCACGCCTCTTTTACACAAACTGAAAGTTTACTAGCATCACCATAACCAGGTATGACAGGACCAAAGCTTGGACCTTGATGTTTTTTTTTTTTACCTCCCAGATCTACAGCATTTGGTAGGAGAATGAAATTTGCTATGAAGAAATACCTGTATTCCAGGGCCTAATAAGCAGAAATACACCTACTGTACCTATACAGTATATTGTGTTTAGCAGACTAACAGGCAAAGTGTGATATACATCTGATACAGATAGAATATAAATGTTTGAGTTTACCCAGAAACATGATTTATGTCAGTTTTTAAGAGGGTAATTAGTGTTTGGAAAATGTAAACTACTTGGAATGTTTCAGGCCAAATCAGCTTGCTAGTTGTGGTAACATTAGCCATGGGGGAGATTACATTTTTATTATGTGTATTTTCAGTAATCAGTAAGGAATAAAATAAGAGAGGGGGAAAAAGAGGACAAGCACAGAGAAAGAATGAAGGATAACTGTACACAAAAATATTCAACCTAAATTAAAGAGAAGTGGCAATAGAAGTATGAAGTATGAACTATGAACTGGGTCACAATGTTATTTCAAACTAAAAGTTTGATCCTGGATAGAGTCTTGTACTATGACTATAAAAAGAGGAATAGACTATTGTGGATTCGACTATTATTAGACTATTGTTTTTATATATGACAAATACTCTTTCTGTTGATAAATGAACGTGTATACTACAAAACTAGAGAAGATAATCAAAACCTATGCAATTCTCGTATTCGTTTTAGAAGATTCCTGGTATGTGATGAAGTCAGCATTAAGAAAAAACTTTGCTAAACAGTTGGGTGGGTACAGTAGGTTGGGGTTGAGTGTCTGCATCATGACAAGTTCAGCAACAATCACTACTTTAGGAAGATTAATACCATCAATTGTGTTTTTTCAACAAATGCAAGGCAGTCAAAACATCTAAATGTTGATTGTTGACAGATGGACAGAGTGCATTAAAAAGCAAAAAGATTCTTTAAAAAAATGTCTTTTCTAAAAATTAACATGAATTCAACCGAAATTAATTTTTGACATACCCTCATACAGTACATTAGACCAGGTGATGGCTAGGGGGCTTGCTCAAGGGTAGCTTGGTCATGAACCTATGGCCTTCTGATCAGAAGTCTTAACCAACATCTTAACCACAGAGCTTCCGCTGAATCACTACAAGCTGTAGTACTAATGTACTTAAAAATATCTTCGCACTGCCAATATGCTTCAGCTACCATTTACAATATCTAAAAGTAGTCTGAACAATATGAGGGCAAAAGCCTTGTATAGTATATCTTCCATAAAAGAATTAATACATTAAATTAAATTTTTAATTTCAGTAGGCAATGACCTTGTTAAAAATAATGAGATTTTCTATTTGTGGAATGTCTTAGAGCTACCTGGCTGCTGATTGTCTCAACCTCCTTGGATGAAATACTGCATGGCAAAGAGAAGTACTGTACCACATACAAGTAAGTACTTTCCTTTTCTGCTTAGTTCGCCTCACCAGTCATCTCTGATCCTGATTCCAAATGACTTGATTATAAATCAACCCCTTACAGTGGCGTCCTAAAAGTTTAGAATGGAAGAGAAATAACTGAGGAATGTGCAGTGCAATGGAAGCATTGTGTGCTTCGGGGTAGACTTGGCTTGTTCTGCACGCAACGATCTCCAAATCATTATTAACTCCAACTTTTTTCCCCCCTGCTTCAGGAGATGCCGGGCTATTTGACGGACCACAGCAAGCAGCCTGCGGTAGGCTAATCGGTGGGTAGAATGGGCATCCATTTTCTGCATCAGAGTTGTTGCCTGAGCCATCGCTGGAAGGGTCAAATTAGAGCAGCGAAACAACATAAATCTTCTACTTCCATTATGAGATGCTGTGCTTCTTATGAGAGTTGTCATGACCAACTGACAGCTTCATATGGTCTTCATATCGCTGTTTTATCCCTCTACTTTTAATTTCTGTTCTCTGTTTTAATTAAAAGCTAGTTATGTTCACCCACTGGCTGCACAGAGCTGCTGTGCAGTGAAATGAACATAGACTAGCCTAAGGCAAACATCCAGCACAGAATAATTGGGAAGTAGCTTCGCTAGTCATGATTTTCTAGGAGTTTCAGTCTCACATTACAACAATCCTATACTATCTCACTGCTTGTCTGTACAATCCAAAACAGAGACCTACTTTAAAGCTGATTAAAGCGCATTCACTTTTGATTTTTATTTTAAGGCATTATTCCTATAATTTGTCAAAACTAAATACAAGTTATTTAAAAAAAAGAATGAGATTGGGCTAAATATCACAGAAAGTATCTTTGATTACACATGAATTTTTTTTCAGACCCTGCTAAATTGCTATAAATCTTAAAAGTTTTTTTTAATAGCCTTTAAAAATATCTAATTCAAGCACATGTAACACACATCATGCCATGCAGTGAGAGAACCGAAACTTGATACTGCATAACTAATAATTTTTCGCTGTATTTGTCATTTTTGTCCTACTGCTTTCAAACAGAGATATTTATGAATTTGTTAATGTATCAATTTAATTATTTATTTATACTATTGATATTATGAAAGAAAATGTATAATTTAGATTTTACTTTTTAAAACACCATTGGCCTGCTAACTCTCACACTTACAGTACAACTCAATCATTTGCTCTTTCAGTCTTTTAATCATTTATTAATTCACTCACTCACTCATTCACTCTTTCACTCATTCATTTAATTATTCCTTTACTGATTCTCTAACAAACCCACACATTTACTCACTCAAGAACAATCTCTCCGTTACAGTTACACACATACTTACTGTATTACTCACTCACTCACTTACTTACTCACTCACTCACTTACTCACTCACTCACTTACTCACATCCACCCACCCACCAACTTGCTCAATTGCTCACCCACTCACTGATTCATGAGAATGTTCTAAATAGTTATACTCTTACTCAAGTAAAATTGTGGGTATTGTTCTTAAAAGTGAGATGTTGAGTGATCTGGTGTTTGCACATATATGCATTATATGGACTTGGTTAGAGTAGCTTAAAGTGTTCGTCTAGTCCCATCCATATTGAATGCGCAACTAAATCACCACTGAACATCTTTTACACTTTTATCAGAGTGACTCTGTTGATTTATTGCACTCATTAACCAAATGCCTACAGGCAGAATAGTTACTTATATTAGAGATCCAGAACTGTCAGACATCTATAAACAGAAATATATAACAGCCTCTTATATTCTAATTGCTTCCCGTTTATTACAGCGCTCCTGTTAAAAGCAGAACAACTTGCACATTGGCACAAGGACATTTTTTAATTATTGTATCTAAAAGTATTCGGATTAGACACCCAATATTCAAACCAGACCTGAGTACTTCAGCCAGAAAATCCACCCGGGTGCTTTATAGAAGTTCTGATCTAGAACCATAGCAAAGATATTTAAGTACTGAAATAAAACAATCCTTGGTAATTCTATATATGGTTTTCAGTCATAAAGTATTTCATGAACAACCACAGTCAACTGGCTGGAAAATGAATGTTTTCACTAATGGATGCCATTACAGCAGATGTAGCATGAGTCATGTCTTCTGCACTGCTGTAATGTATGTTTGGTGAAGGAAAGCTCTGCTACGGTATGTAAGACAGAGTTCTGTAGAATCATTCAAATGCAAAAGAAAATGAGTGAAAGACCCACAATTCACACCTGCAATAAAAATAAAAAAAAAGACAAGTACCAGTTTAATTTGCACATTATCCAAGTGTGTATACCTCTACAGTAAATTGTTCACCCATTTAACCTTTTGTTTTTGGTTGATTATAATTGTAATTAGGTCCCTGTTTATATCGTATCATATCATGCAATATAAGCATGATAATGCTGGGTTTTGATTATCATCAATGTTGGTTATGCTTCACAAAATCACAGGCACCTCTTTAAGAAACATAAATCTAAAGAAGAAGACAGATACTGTAAATACAGGCATTGATCTCAGTCCAAAAGCATCAACATCTACCTCTTCTCCAGACTAGAACATGTCTACTCTGGTCAGCTTATCTGTAAAAATTTGTGGCCAGTGGTTGGCACTGAAATTGGAAACGTGTGCAAGGCACAAATACTTTATTTATTTTATGGAAAAAGTGAGTTTTCAGTTGGTCAAACCAAGATAAAATGCATTAGGCATGACTTCATGGATGTGGTCAAGTAGTGTGTTCCAATTTTAATAGATTCTGACATAACCTATGAACACTGATAGCGCATTAATATAAATAAGCACACAGCTTAAGTAGAAAAAAAAAAAAACACACCAGGCATTTATGGCTGCGGTAGAACTAATCAGTGTAAAGTAATAAAGTTGTGGCTACTGAGCACAGTTTCTGTAAGATACCAATCTGAAGAGCAAGCACAACATCATGGACATGAAATAACGCTGAATAGAATTTGGCATGGCCTTAAACTTGCCCTGGCATCCCATCCAGGGTGTATTCCAACACTGTTCCAACGGATAGGCTCTAACCTTCACATGACCTTCCTTTACCATATCATTACAGAAGGTGAATGAATAAATGAATGAATGTCTACTAGTACTTGGACAGTGATTCATTTTTCCAATAAATGTGACAAGAAACTGCCTATTTCAACAAAAAAAGCCTATTTTAGTGTTCTTATAAATGACAACCACAGCCTTTGGCAAATATGAGATCTCCCTTATTTACCACTAACTGCTCCAAACTAAACGCTGATGTGGCAGCTATAGTTGGTAGTGTGTAGTCTGTGTAAGTAAAATTGCACGGGTTTGCCATATCTACATACCAAATCTACAAAAATTATACAGAAAGAGTGATGCCCAGGACTTTTACAATATTAGCATATTAAAAACATGAAAATCAGATCTGGCCTCAAATTAAAGCTCACATTATTGTGCATATACTGTAAGAGAGTAAAAAAAATCCAGGTATGTTGCTCACTCAACAAATTAGAAAGCTTTACATTAATAGCTTATCAAGCATCAAAAGGGCCCATAACACACACACACACACACACACACACACACACACACACACACACACACACACACACAGTGATACTCTTATCTAGGAAAAAAAAAAACATAACAGATGGCAAAAAGACTGATGTAGCAAAAAGATTGACAGTCTTCCCAGAGAGAAACCGAGTGATGAGTGATGAAATGGAGCCCTATAAAGCACTTTGAGAGGCTTTTTTTTGTTGAACAGCAGGCCTGAACTCCTCCCCTGCGTTTAGGCCTGAGGACGCGCCAATTGTCCACTGAGGCTTGTTTACATTTCTTCAAATGCCCCATTTAGTTTCCTCTGACAAGGTGGAGTAACTGAGAGAGGCAGAGATGGATGGAAACACCTGCACTAATGGAGGCTCAAACTGTGCCCACTAGTGCACGTTACATTGATAAATTGACAACAGTTGGGGCATGCTCCGCTAGCATGGAGAATGAGGCTACTAGGACACACTGGCCTGTTCTCTCTCTCTCTTTCTCTCTCTCTCTCTCTCCATTTTCATCTCTCAGTGTTCCACAGAGCTTTGTTGTACCATGGCACACTGAAACCCAACACTCCCAGGTGCACCATGGGCAATGAGCTGTTGCTCCACACTTGGCACAATTAATGCGTACCTGATACACATTTCTCGACACAAACTAAAGGACACACCAGAATATTAAGCAGAGGGATGGAGCAGAACAAGTAAGGTGGACAACTTTGGAGAAAACGGAGAACATGAGCATCTGTGATGAATTAAGGAAGGGAAATATGTATAGTCAAAACAGTGCTGGATAATTTCCTCCGTTAAAGAGCAACAAGCTGTGAATAATAAGCCCTGTAATTTTAGGAAGAAATGGAAACAGGAGTCAGTACAGTCCCTGATGAGAACACAGGTCAAAGGTCAGTAAACCACTAAAGCCTGGAGTCGACGTGACAGAGCCTGACAAACACGCAGCTAAATGTTCTCTCTGATTAAAATGCTGCAGCCCTGTGTGATACAAGATCCTCAAACCACATCCATCTCTCATTAGAGACTTTATTCTATGCCATTCCACAGAGCCACGACTCCAAATCTGCAATGAAAAAAAAAAAGAACAAAAGAACGAGAGGGAGTGTGTGTGTGAGTCACATATGCTCAGATTAAAGAGATCTGAAATGAGAGTTTTTTGTGCTGGTACACCACATATTGTCAAAGCAAGCCTTGTTGTGAAGTCCTTACCCAATAAGGCCCATTTTGTTTTTGCTCCCCAGCTGAGACATTGTAGAGCAGTTCCTGGCTCGGCCTCTCTCTCGCTCTCGTCTGGTTTGCCTTAGCGCACTTTGGGTTTCTAAACAATCAGCAACGGTCTAATTAGTTTTGGCACTCGTGCCATTCTCTGAAGGAGAGAAGACCAATTTGAGGACCTTAAAAATGCCTTAGCCTTTTTAAAATAGCCAATTAGTTAGAATATTCAACCATGTAGCCTGGTATGACTTGGCATCCGTGTCACTTCTCCGCGAAGCAACCAATTATTTACAATTACTGAAAATACCCTCGAACATGCACAGGCTGAATCCAACTGTCTCTCTCTCTTCCTCTCTCTGTCGTTTTTCCTTCCTGATTATATTGATTCTCCCTCCCCTCCAGTCATACACTGTTAAAGCATGACCACAAAAATGGCTCTTAGCCTCTCCGAGATGTGCGTGTGCTCATGTTAGCAAGCCAAGGGAGGTCTATTTCTTGGGGGCAAAAAAAGCGAAAAGGTAATTGAAGAGAAAGTAATTGCTGGATCCAAACACGATTCATAAAAGCTTTTTATTTCTTCAGCACCTGTTTCTGCTCTGAGCCTTGAGTCTTTGCCCTCTTCTCCTCATTTAATAACACAGTGGATGCTGTTCAGGGCAAATAAGTACATAAAACTTTTACAGCATCTTGTGCAAATTATTTTTTTTTTTTACAGCTAGATACTAACTGGTTGATTTTCCTTGAAAATGTGTTGTCAAGGGTGGGTCAAAAACACATCTATGGACATCTATGCCTACTGTAATGTTGTGCAGGTCCCCATTGTGCCACCAAATCAGCACCACTCATTGAGGCGTGAACACCACAAGATCTCTGAGGATGAGGTATCTGGTACTAAGAGATTACCAGGGGATCCTTCACGGTTGTGAATTGGACTCTCCATAGATCGGATTTGTTTGTCAAGCACATCCCACAGATGCTTGATCAGACTGAGCGCTGTGGAATTTGCAGGTTGTGTCAACACCTTGAACTCTTTTTCATGTTCCTTAAATCATTCCTGAACATTTTTTGCAATGTGACAGAGCACATTATCCTGCTGAAAGAGAGTTTCCATTAGGGAATACCATTGCCATGAAAAAGTATATTTAGTCTGTAACAATGTTTAGGTTGTTGGTACATGTTGAAGTAACATCTACATGAATTTCCTCATCGTGTGTAAGACATTTGAACATCCATGGATTTTTGTATTTGCAGGGGGGTTCCTGGAATCAGTCAAAAAAGCAGCTTTAAATAAATGTAAAACACCACTAATGGTGGTATTGAATGGTATGGGCATGTTGGGAATACAAATTCTGGAATAAGTAAAGGATAGTCTCTATGATGACAGCAGCAGTTATTAGGGAAGTGCAAATTGGTTATCCATGTAAGACTGCCCAAATAAGCAGAAGCCGGGTGAGAAGTGGA
>JAOTRS010000016.1:16317364-16332918 GCA_028565755.1 Dinotopterus cunningtoni
GAGTAAATACAAAATGCAATTTTTAAATGATGATTTAATTTATTAAGGAAAAAATCTGTCCAAATCTGCCTAGCCATATGTAAAAAGCAATTGCCCTTAAACCTAATAACTGATTAACTATTTATATATATGACTAGAATATGATTCAAATATCATATATCATATATATCTATATTCTATATAGAATGGAATATGGAATATGCATGGAATTAGCTGCAGGAATTCTTTTTGTTCCTCCACCTGGCCCTGAGGTCAGAGGTCAGCACCAGTATTTTGTAAAAATGTTTCAGTCAGAAATGCCTCATCCTGCTCTCACCTGTGCCGTCCTTTTATCCACAGTTGTCAAAACACACGGCAATAAAGCCTTGCACAACTCTGCAGGTTTTCTGTAAACATGTGCAGCACTGGGACATGCCTGAACTGTGCGCACACATGTGCTTGTGCATGTGTGTCTGTGTTTAGGATAAAGAGTCGCTTCCACAGCTGAACACCTGGCTCTTTGTGTTTCTGTACGTGTGTGTATGTGTGTCTGTGTGTCTGCATAAGGGAAAAGTGGAGGGTGATGACGGGGGGAAATGAGCTGCAGGGCACACACACGCACACACACGCACACACACACACACATTAATACGCACACTACTGGACCAATAGACAAAGAGGAAGGCGCTCTAAGAGAGTGTATGCGTGTTTGTATGTGACAGCGCTCTCTTTATTAACTCTGCCATCATCTTGTCTGCAATCAAAAAGTGCCCCAGAATGGTACCTACATCCAATTTCTTTATTCGTTTTCAGGGCTACAAACCAGCAAGAGAACCAGTTGTGGCTGTTATTAATCCTCCATCGGTTTCAATCTGAATGCCTGAGAGCCAATTAAAGGCGCGTCTGATTGAGTGCGCCACAGGACCTTCACAAGGCCAAGCTCAAATGAGCTGAGTCTGGCATACAGACATGGAGAGAGTGGAGGGGGAGGGCAGAGGGGTTAAAGAAATGGAGTTAAATTAGCTTTAGCCAAACGCCAGGCTGCAATTGCCTGACTATTGATGTAAATTAAAACTGCTGTTTTAACATATTAATTCTGACCAGCTGCTTCATGGAGGTGATTCTGCTGCTGACCTCACATCTCCCTTAAGCTGGACCTGGTCCATACCAATGTGACTGTCCAAGTATGTTAAGTAGCCTAGTAGGCTCATTTGCCAATAAAAGAGACTGGAGATGTAACAAAACATGAATACATTATTTAGATTAAACAGATATGAACATTGTACATGGATATAAATACAGATATGCAAATGAGGACTCAGATATGAAGTTCACAAGAATCAAGAAACTCAACAAAGCATAATTTATTTACAATGTCCTTAATAATTGCCTGGCCAGGTTTGTGGTAGATAATAGCATTGTGTTTTCACTCGCTCATTCATCGTCTATACCACTTTATTCTGAATACAGGGTTGTGGGATCCTGGAGCCTATCCCAGGAGACTTAAGGCATGAGGCGGGGTACACCCTGGACATGGTGCCAATCCATCGCAGGGCACACATACACAAACTCTGGGCATTTTCAGAATGCCAATTAGCCTAATCTACATGTCTTTAGACTGTGGGAGGTTACTAGATTGCATTGTGTTATGTCCCTAACAAATAAACATGGATTAGAAGTTTAATCTTATTAAATTTATGTGGACAGGGCTATAGAGACATACACTTGTAAATGAATAATTCTACTAATGACAAAGTAATAAATGAAAAACAAAAGAATTAAATGAAAGAATAGTATATATACAGTATATATATTGTAAATGTGGATCAAAGCCATTCAAGCCAGTACATACAGTAAAAAGAGATCCTATTTATCTCCTGAAAAATCATCTCCTAGCTACATGTGAAAGTTGTGAGGAAGACAGACTATCAAGCCAGCACCCACTTTCAGTGCAGCGGTGAGTCTAGTAGCTGCTCTTTCAAATAAACCACCTTTCATTTGGAATCAAGCCATGATTAATATGTTTTATTTCCCAGAGTGCTTGATAGAGAGGAGCAAATACAGGCCTGTTCACTTCAAGGAGGCACTTGAGAGATGGGAGGGAGAAAGGCTTTGAGAGGGTGTTAGTGGATTAAGAAAAAGGGAGAAAACCCCTTAAAGTGGAGTCGAAGATTTATGGTTTGAGTGTCGAGGATGGATGCCAACATCCTCTCTGAAGAGGCAGCAGTTCGTACAAGAAGGTTACCCTATCAGTATGGAGTATTCGTTTGTTTAATAAGTTCGACACTTTTCTCCTCCGTAGAGATCTTAAAAGGGCATGACTTGGACATTTTTCTTGGTCAGTGTTTGAAAAATTTTAGGTTTACATACATACAGTATTGATGCACCAGCTACATTTTTGGAAATTCTATGATCTGATATGCCTAATTAGCAGAATCACATTTTGGTGGAAAATTTTGTAAAGGTCACATAGATAGGCTAAGCTCTACTGGTTAAACTAAAGTGTTAACAGTTTATCATAGATCCAGCAGCCAAAAAAAAAAAAAACAGAACAAATTTAATTGGTTATCTAATTGGTTCATATTATCAGACTGTTATTAGAATTCTGGAATTGACCAATTGGGCAACCACATGCAATTCATTATCATTTTATTATTCCTGTATCTCTAGATTATGCAACAGAACAGAAGATGCCCATCTGGACTTTCACACGTTACTCCAGAGCTTTTCAACCCTGCTCTGTTCTTACATCCTGCAGTGTTGAGGCACCAAAACATACACATGCCACATGCTAGTTATGTGAACACACATCTGACTTTTATTTCTCTCATCACGCATTACAAGACTAGACAAATTATTAATTCATTAGCTATCTCACCAGGCAAGTAAAATGTCCATTGTGCTCCATAGTCTCATGCTTTTCTTGCCCAGAAACCTAATTGAAACCCTAAAGCTTAAAACTGTTGCAACGTAAAAATATAAGCACAACAAATGTTGCTTTTGGTCACATGTTTTGTTCTGTTTTCCGCATATGCTATTGTTTATTATGTACTATTCTTTTTTGTTTCTGTTCTAGTCCTGTCTTCACCTCTATCCTCTCATCGGCTTGTTACTCACTGTGCTCATCTGTTGTGTGTTTGGTTCATGAATAGTTTGCTTTCTTATAAACTCTGTCTGTCACTGTTCATCAAATGTTCCACATGCTAACAAGCCATTGTTTCTAGGTCATTATCCTCATTGGTTTAAATGGTAACTGTTTATATATTTATACAGTGGTACGTCAGCATACGATTGCCCCGCTTTAAGAATTTTTTTCGCCTTAAGAACAGAAATCTTGTAAACAATTTGCCTACAAAGCATTTTCGGCATACAAGCAAACGAACCGAGCCGAACCAAATGCCGAAGTCATGCGTACATCCGGGGCTGTTTAAAGCGTGTTTGTGTCAGTAAAAACCCAAGCAAAGTGAGTTTTTGCATGAGTTTTTTGCACTTTTTTGCAAGATTTAGTAAAGACATAGCACCATTGGTCCCAAGAATGTTAGCAAAGAATGTATCAAGAAGAAAAAGCAAGCCACTTTTAGTTTGGTTTTTAAAGCAGCCCATGCTAAGAGGAATCATAAATTAAGGTTAAAGTTAAGTTCTAAATGTTTTGATTGTTTTTGTATGCAAAAATATGATTATAGTGGTGATATTATCTTTACATTTTTTCCTATTGGAAAATTTGTTTCACAATAAAAATTTTCGCCTTAAAAACTCACCTTCGGAACCGCTATGGCAAGGAAGTACCACTGTAGTTTGTATATTTGGATATTTCTGTGAGAAGTCTGTCTGACTGTAGCTTGACCCTTGCTATGTGTTATGACTACGATCTTTGTTCTCCCCATAATAGTGTTGTTTTATTTGAAAAGTTTTCTTGCTGCCTCCCTGTGCTACATGATAGAAAGTGAAAAGTATGGATGTACAGTATGTTCATTATCCTACTCTAACAATGTGTATACTGTAGCACATCATGTTTGTGCTCTCAACAGAAAGTCAGTATGTTGTTGGTTAACGTAGGTGTTCTGTCTGCACGTCACTTGCTATGCATAACCATGAGGTGTTGCTTAAAGCAGGAGGCTTATATAACACCATTATGGTGGATTTTTTTTTTTTTTTTGCTCTCACCTACTGTATGAGTTCCTGATTCTGAAAATATTATCTGTCATCCTATGCATGCTAATTAGATGACAGGAAAAAAAAAAAAACAACAACAACAGATCACACCTCGGCCAATGTGTGTAGTGCAGCAGATGATGGCGATACAGAACAAGTAGCATGTTATGCTGAAACATAAATGTCACACTTTTATTTGGTAACGGTAAAGAAAAAAAATTATTTTTTAACAATGAGTTAAACCTGACTTGTCTACTTGTGAATTACCCAGCATTCTTACAGTATGTCACCTGACCTTCTCAGACGAGGAGAGAAACAGAACAGGTTATGAGTAAGAAGCTTGAAACAACATGAGTACAGGATAGAACTTCGGCTCCCATGAGCATACATTACCCAGCATTCTTAGGTCGCCTCACCCCTTCAGACTTTTAGAGTATCATCTATCACAACAGCACCTCCTATCATGAGTCCTTGTGTCCTTTCTCAGCCTCTGCTAGTTAAGGCATAAGGCAACGGCCAGCCTCTGCCCTCCTTTCTTTTCTAATTACACCCCACTGGATTCAGAGAGCAAGAGCAAGCCTGCTGCTATTTGTGGTAATTAGTGCACAATGTGTGCTGTCGACATGCAAAAAAAAAAAAAAAAACTCCCGCCTTTCTGCTCCAGGGGCGAACACAACAACAAGCACCTTGCAGCAGCCATAAGAACGTTAGCTCTCTCTCTCTCTCTCTCTCTCTTTCTTTCTCTCTCTCAGCCACTCGTGTCAAACCCTGGTCCCTCCGAACAAAATCTTAATAATTAACTGGCAATTTTTTTTTACATGATTGCTTGTGACACACCTACTCTGGTAATTATTGCTTTGAGGCCATGTGCTGATGAAATTAATGCATTCGTTGCCCTAACAAATTAGCATAACTCATGCAAATGGCCCACATTTTGAAGCCACTTGTTAAGACCAGGGAAAAAAAGGAAAAAACAAAAAACAAACAAAAAAAAAACAGCAGCAACAACAAGAAAAACTGGCATTAATAAAACGCACATACTTTAATTTTTTTTCTCGCTAAAACCATAACGGCTGAAGGCTCTTAATTTTAACCACCGGTGAGCAGAGCAGAGAGCTGTATTGCTTTATAGCTTAGCACTGCATGATTATCATTATCATCATAGCCGTCATAGCTGATCTACAAGTGCATCGTTCTGAGAGTGAATATTAAATGGGCACCATAATGCAGACATTAAAAGGTTATTACGCTGATGCATTAGTTGATGTTGAGTGCTGCTGAAACATCATCAGTTTGATGAGGGCACGAACTGCCTCCTGCACGACTGCAGTGCTGTACATCAGAAGAAGAAAAAAAAAATCACACACTGAATGCTTTTAATACTTCACCTTTTTCCTATCTGGACATAAGTGGACAAAAGTGTCCATATCTATAGTTAGAATCAAATTTAAAAGTCTGAATGTGCCATAATTCTAGTTATCAGAAACTAATACTAATTTTGAACTTTTACTTTTTGCATCGGAAGCTGTTTCAGAAATCCTTGTAGGAAATTTAAACCCAGCTGAATATCCTATTCACACATGGCTTGCTTCATCGTCTCTGTCATTCCTTTTATAACCAAACAAACCATTTAAAAAGCAACCAAACAAAACAGTAATCAGCATGCCTTTATATTACAAGGACATTAATGCCCTGCTACTGTATGTTCTCCACAAACTCCTCAATTCAATAAATTCTAATGAATACATTTGCCATTTGAACATAGCATTTTATTATTAACTTATTACATAAACATTTTATTACAAAAATATATAATTTTCGAATATTTTGCTCACCAGCATAAGATATTTGTTAGGAATGTTGCCAATGTATGTTTAGAAACATACACGCATGCACGCACGCACACACACACACATTAATACACTGATGTATATACACTAGTGACATGGCATGCACCCTCCCACTTTTTGTTTATCTATAGGAAATTGTATCTGTACAATTGTATCTGGTTTGCAACAGCACCTAACAATGTCTTTTAATTTGAAAAATGCAGAACCATTGCTTTGTCCTGGACAGTGTCATGGTGGATCTAAAGCTTATCCTAGAAACACATCTTAAATAATCTGCCCATTTTAACTTAATTGACTGGCAACGCTAATGTGACTGAAGCCGACCAAATGAGAAATCAATTAATTTCAATGTTTACACAGGCTGAAAACAAATGCATTTCATTTTCTGGGCTGCTGCTGCTGTTAGCTATGCCTACTCACAGAAATGTGACTGTTAACCAACAAGCTTGATAACTGTTGTTCCTGCTGCATGGCCATAGGTTTCAGTTCCTGTTCTGTTCATTTTAGCTGAAAGTTAGCCTGGTTACCACTTTTGAAATAATAGGATGTGCCAGATCAGGTGCAATTTTAGAAGCTGCAGAATAATGCAATATTGATTTGTACTGTACATTCACATTGAAGGAGCTTCCTGTAAACTTGGTGTCCAATTCTTCCCTTTTCATCTTCTCCTGACAACCGTTCATAATTTAAGTCTGATGTTCTATTCATGGAAATGTGTTGTTTGTCATGTCTGGTGAGGATATTGTTAAGAAAATAATAAAAAGTGTTAAGAAATACTGGTAGATTTTTTTTTTCCACAAACAAACACAAACAAGCCAAGCGATACACACAGTAAAATGTCCAAGTGTGGTTATATACTAAATATAAGCACTGCAATAAATAACATTTTAAATAGCAAGTGATATATTCTTGAATCTAGCCAAACATACGTATCTATAATTTTCTTAAAATAAGTTTACAACAAACCAAATATAACATTATACCAAGCAGAAGGTTGAGGGTTCGATTAGACAATGCCCTAATCCAAGCCACTGGACGCTGGCAGTGCTACTGTATGTCAAAATGTTGGTCTGCTGTGGCGACCCCTCAACGGGAGAAACTGAAATACTAACAACAAGCAAATTTCTAGTGAAATGTTATTAAAATTGCAAGTTGGAAATTTTTTTGTCTTCCTGGCAGAGACTTTCTTCCAAGGGTAACCCTAACCCTGTCATTTTCCCCACATCTTGCTAACCTTACTTGCTCTTGCCGATTTCTGTACTTCTTCACAACATCAGAATAATCCACCCATTTCTTTCTACGTAGGCTACTCAGGTGCTTGGTCAGTCCCTTGACTGGACTTCAGCAATTCACTCCTGGCAGGCCTGCCTCTGTCTGAAGCTGATCCGGAATGCTGCTGCACCTCTCGTTTTTAACCTTCCCAAGTTCTCCCACATCACCCCACTTCTCCGCTCCCTGTACTGGCTTCCTGTAGCTGCAAATTCAAAACAGTGATGTCGGTCAAAAACAGCCAAGCACCCAATTACCTCTCAGCTCTAATCACACCCCGTATCACATCACGTTCCCTCCGATCCTCCAGCACTGCACAGCTGGTCCACCATCTCAGAGTTTGAAAAAGACATACATCTTACAAGCATGTAATCCTATTTTAAGAAATTTTAGATAGGTTTGGCTAGATGAACGAATATTTTACTTACTAAGATGTCATTTTGTGTTGGAGTGAGCACTCGTGGACACCACTCAAGTAGTCAAATTAGCGGACCAGAACTAACTGTTGTATAAACAGGCAATATACTCAACTCCAAGTATGCTTGCCATCTTCTCATTCTCATATCTCAGTATTCCATCCATCCATCTAGGAACCTCTGTAGTCCAACTAGTGACCGTGGAGACTAATGGTGATTACCTTTGTATTTATTCCCATTTTTAGGACCTCTGTTCAACATTCACACACTTATTCACACACTATTGTGGGCAATTTGAAAACAGCCATTAGCCTAGTCTGCATGTCTTTGGACTGTGGGAGGAAACCGGAGTACCCAGAGGAAACCCACCAAGAATTGAACCCGGACCCTGGAGGTGCAAGGCGACAGTGCTAACCACTAGGTCTCCGTGTCGCCATCTCAGTATTAGTAGATTTTACATTAATTTCTTATTTTCTTGCTTTTATGTTACATCATAACAACAACAATGCTGTTGCCGTCTCCAGTCTAAATGTTGAACCTTGGAACTGTACGCTACATGCACAACCTTAATAGAAAGACCAAAAAATTATTTAACCATGTACAAAACTTATGCATACAGTATATTTACATTTGACTTTTGGAATTTTGGTCATCAACTCTAAATACAGCCCAAATTGCTAATTGTTCTGTCTTACATGTGGGGTAACACACCACAATGATCGACAAAAGTGATACTGATTCACAATAAAGCTAAATCTAAGCACAACCTGTTGATGCACTGATTACCAAATGGAAATTTCAAGTCACCTAAAATGTGCAGAAATTTAAGCTGATAAAACAATGTGTGTAATCTTATCTTAGAGCCAGTGAGGGACACATTTTTAACCATACAGTAGATATAGGAAATGGTAATAGTAGTGAGTGGGGGTTGGGGGTGTGTCCCCTATAAAAAAAAAAAAGTGTACGATGCTACTGGTTGAAGACACATAGTGTGTGTGTGTGTGTGTGTGTGTGTGTGTGTGTGTGTGTGTGTGTGTGTGTGTGTGTGTGTTCACTCAAGAGTAAGGTGAAGGGAAGAGTGCTGCTCACTTTGCTCGAAATTGTTTTGCACGCTCAGTGTCCCCGGCCTGCCTCGCTCAGCTGCCCCAAAGGCTCGGCGAGGCAACAAAAGCTGAAAATGACTCCCATTTAAAGGGTATTGGGTTGCATTACCCTGGTCAGGTGGGAGAGTCTGCAAGCCATTATGGAGGGTTGTGGAGGCCACTTGGTGCTGCAAGGCGCAAAATAAGACAAAAATGAAAAAAAGAAAGACAGAGAGCAAGAGAGAGAGAGACAGAGAGGTAGGGCAATAAAGAGAGAGAGAATCCCATGATCAGTCATGCTGGTGATATTACATTCTATGGCTCTTGAAATATGAGAAGACATATCTTAATATTTAGATATATCATTTAGTTGAGCCAAGTTTAACACAAAAACAACACAAAAGAAACTCTAGTACCCCTGGGTTACAGAGCCTAAATGGAGCCATTATTTGTTTTGGCACGATAATCATCAGATGGCTGCTAATGCACACTAACGTTAAGTGGGCACATAATCTATTGCAAAATCTATATTGAAGTGTAGTCAGGCCAGACACGACAGAGAGCAATGGCCTTCTAAATGCTATTTTATATATAATATAGCACTGTTGCTTTTAGGGTTAGGTATCTTCGAAAGAAAAACAGACATGTTAAAAATTAAGGAGTCTCTATGTCACTCAGTAATGACAAAAGCCCAAGGGATGAGAGATTGTAGAGGACATATGGGCTATAATGAAATAAGTCTTGTTTTTCATATTGTTCCAATAGACAGACAGTCCAGATGAAGGAGTTAAGAGCTGGCAGGTGCAATAAGTGTGGAGTGGCCTTTGTTTTCCAAATTCATCAGAAGGCATTTTTATGCTTTACTGTATGTCTTGTTTTCTGTTTTAATGTTTTGCAGTTTTCGTTTCTTTGTCCACTGTTGTGGCAGAGCTATGGACCCAACCTTGAGTGTCTGTTTTCCCTGGGATTTGATCCACAATGCATGATGTGTGTCTGCTTGCTCTTTATGAACTACAGTGTGCCTGTCTATGGTGGAGGGTTTGTATGCTCATTCTGAGTGGTTTCAGAACTGTTTTGCAATCACTTTGCACATGCACAGCTTTGCCTTCAGAGTGTGGCTGCCTTAGGGCGTAGCAGCGTATTGGTACGGTAAGCTCGGTGGTACTGTAAGCACAGTTCACTTTTTGTAGGTTTTTTTTCTCTGTAATGTGGCTTTGAATGTGAGAAAGACACTATATAACTTAAGCACATATAACTTTGTGTTATTTAAGGGTATTTCGCACTCTTGTGATGCTCATAAGGTGTAATGACATAAAGTACTTCCTAAAGCAGCACAGTGGCATAGTGGCTAACACTGTGGGGTTCGATTCCCACTTTTTGATCTGTGTGTGTGTGGATCATTTGCATGTCCTTCATGTGTAGTGAGATCCCTTCAGGTACTTAGTCCAAAGACTGTGTGAGTGTGTGTGCTTGAACCCTGTGATGAATTACTCGTTCCGTGATTATTTCGTTCTAGCTAGTTGGTTAGTATCACTATTTTGTTAATAAAAAGAAAACTGCTAATTGTAATCCTGTTAATTGTGAGACAGGCTGACATTTACCTTGTGTTTCTGCTTTCATGTGTGTCAGTTCTGTGGAGAGATATCAACTAACTGGGTTGTGTATGGCAACTTATCCCCAACTAATTCCAAAATCCCCTACTAATGAACCATTATGCAACACAGAGACAATATCTGAGCATCTGAAGCACTTCCTGGTTTGTTAAGAGTGTATTCTGTGGTGCACCAGGCTCTCCATCCAGTCTTTAAACTTACACAAGCACTTCCTCAACAACAGGGCAACATACTTATCTGACAGCAAAGGGCAAAGGACCAGAACAGGCAGCTTAACTTACAGTAAAAGATATATTCTTGAAGACATGTCCATGTCCATTTCCAAAAAAAATTGAAAACGTTAAAAGCAGCCAACTTACAAACTGTCCAACAAATACTTTATTAAATATAATGAGAAAAGGGGAAAGTAATCATAGGGTATCACTGGGTTAAATTGGGTGCATTAATGAGGTAACAAATGTCTAATATAATAAGAATAACTGTTTTTATGTACATAATGATTGTAAATACAGGTAGGAACTTATGTACATAAGGTGTACCAGAAGGGAGAATGAGGGAACATGATGCAATGCAATCAGGTGGACAACACAATTTATAAGACCCTACTTATAGTGATGTCACAAAAGAAGATCCCTCTTTAATCTCAGTTGAACTGCACAATACCTCTGTTCTGTGTATACAGTATAAGTTATATGTGTATAATTCTATTAGTCAGTCTATGTATGCATATGCATAGTTTTTAGTATATGACTTTATATAATCAGGGAGGGACTTTATACTCATCCTGTATTTTCATAAACCAAGTAAGCTTATTCAAATAGGTTTTGATTCCCATATGATACGGCTTTACGTATCAATTAGTTTTCAGCTCATACAAGGTTAGGTGAAGGTTAGAATCCATTTATCAGCTCCGCTAAAGCACCTCAGAATGAGAATTGAAACATCTTTAAACACATGTCATAGACAAATTGAGTTTCATGATTCAAAGGGCCTTTGATTCAAGCAGTTTTTCTGCTTTTAAAGTTGTAAAAGAAAATACACAAAAAAAAATATCACTTTTCTAAACGCAAGGCACAACACAACATAACGGTAAGCATCCTTGTGCATTTTATCCTCTAGTCAGTTGACATAAAAGGAAACCTTCTTCCTGTAAAAAAAAAAAAAAAAACCCATACACACTCTCTTTGAGATTCTAATGTAGTCACTACTGTTTACTGCGTTTCGCAGAGTTCAGCTGGAACGTTAGCATGAATACACTCCTGAAATCATAACATGGGCAAACAGAAAAGTAGGACGCTGTACCCCACACACATGCTGTAGCGAAGTGCTGACCTCCTGTGTGTCGCCACATCAACATCTGTCATTTCCCACAAATGAGTTCCTGCAGTGCCGCGTGATATGGCCTCATGGAATTAGCATCATGGAGGGATTGGGGGACTGAGTGCTAAATTTCAGCTCACACACTGAATATGCATTGGGAAATTACATCGCTCACCTCCCATGCCAAATATTATGATCATCTATCCACCCCCCACCCACCGTGGGTGTCCTGGCACATTATTAGCAGATAATCCTAAGGTATATAAACTGCATAACCAAGATGGCCGCTTTTAGACCGGTCCCAACTGTAGTGGGAGAGAGAGCTGATTGCTCATTAGTTCTATTAGTGGGCTGAATCGGCGGGTTTCGTTCTGTTCCAGGAGACGATGCCCCGTTAATGACTTAAAGACTCTCTGCTGGGAGAGGACAGAACGGCCCTGCTAACACACTGAACATGTACACACACAAGATTTGTGGTGGTGTCTTTGTGCTTCAATCCAACTGGCAGAGATTAGAACGTCTTGGCCCAGACAAACTATAAACTAAAAGGCAGGCATTTTTTTTTCTTCTATATCTATTTAACTGCACTAAATTTACAGACTGTAAGATTCTCATGAAGGTGCTCCTGCATGCATGACAACAAAGACCCTGCCAAATACAGTACTGGCATAAAAAAGTTCAATACAATACCTGAAAGTGTAAGAAATAAAAGGAAACAGGTGTGCTGTTAAAGGAAGACGATCAACAATAAAGTGTGATGTGTATTTGTCTACAAATGTACACCCACTCACAAAAGTGAGTACACCCCTTTTAATTTCAGCAAACATTTTAGTATATCTTCTCAAAGGACAAATAGAATAGATTTACTGTCCTCTGAAAATTACTCAACATACAGCCATTATTGTCAAAAGAGCTGGCAACAAAAGTGAGTCCACCCTACAGTTAATGATAACAGCTGTACATCTTTAACCATGCAAAGTCACATGTCTTATTCATCATGTTCATGTGTTTGTCAGTGGCCAAGGATGTCTCCAGACCTGTACCCTATTGAGCACCTGTGGGACATCCTCAAGCTCCGTGATATCATTATGGAGGAGTGGAAAAGGATCCCAGCAACAACATGAGCAGCTCTGGTGAATTCCATGCCCAGGAGGATTAAGGCTGTGCTACAGTAGATATCAATGGTGCACATACAAATTATTAACACTTTGGACACGGTTTTGACATGTTCACTTAGGGTGTAGTCATTTTCATTGCTAGTTATTTAGACAATAAAGTCTGCATGTTGAGTTATTGTTAGAGGACAGTAAATTTGTACTTTAAAGTATATCCAGTTTTCATTTCTATAGTATCGTCCCTTGAGAACATATAATAATGTGGTTGGTGTAATGTGAGGGGTGTACTTACTTTTGTGAGATACTGTACATCCTGAATTGTTGTACATTCTATTTCTACCAAAGCAATTTGCCACTAACTACATATTTATTCGTTTGTTTGTTCATCCATAACTCATCCATAATTACATTTAACATTGTGAAACATCCTGATATCACTTATGTTATAGAAGCTATAATCGTTTTTCACTAGTCTCTCTGTTCTCCTGCTCTTGAAATAAACAATGCAACACAACCTGTCATTTTCCCCAAGAAATTGGACTGAAGAATCAAGTAATGTAAAAAATATAATTAAATTATTGACTTTACAATATGACACACAAGACTACTTCTATAAATGGTAAATAAACTTCTCTCATATTAATAATTAGATTTTTGTTTTTGATTAATGGCAAAACACTTTTTAATTGGTTCATTTTTATCCTTTGATTTTGTAATGTACAGTTTTTAGCAAACCAATAAATGAGCTGTTACTATCGTGACAATAATTTATCAGAAAGAGTGGATTAATATAGAGTTGTGATTTGATTTACATTTTGGACTCCTGTCAAAGCTGCTGTTATAGAATATTAATCCACATCTTGTAACCAATCAGCATTAAGAATTTAACAGCACTGTGGTTATGGTGGTCTTACCTCTGCATTGCACACTCGACACCTCAGCTGATCCTCTGTCTTCAGGCTCTAAAATGAAAGAAAATATCAGAATTCTCTCAAACAATATGATGTGCATTTACAGCAAGGGGGCTAAGTGCACTGTATGGGTATATCACTCACACATTATGGGCGATTTGGAGACACCAGTTAGCCTGATCTGTATTTATTTGGACTGTGAGAGGAAACTAGAGCACATGGAAGAAATTCACCAAGCACAGACCTGAAGGTGGGACTCGAATCTTCGACCCTTGGGGTGCGAGGCCACACTGGTAACTATCGCGCCACCATGCCGTCTGATGCACATTTAGTACATTATAAATGTTTACAGAAGGTTTTAATGTCACCTAACTTAAAGTGGCTCACAATGACATTTTTGTGATCATACTCCAATCATGAGATATGCATAATTTAGAACTTTCGATATATAGAATATTTTATGCACTGCATGTAATTTAATTACTGAAATAATTAAGGACCTCATAGCATAAAAGCTACTCATTAGCAATTAGCCAGATTTATCCTTCTAAATGCTGGACGTGGTAATGGAAAGACATGCAGAGAGAGTGGGGGAGAGAGGGAGAGAGATGGCTAAATCCAGAGCTTATATGCCTGACATGCGGGAGCTTATTTTGATAGATGTTAATGGCATATAATTATGGAACAGTGCTATTAAGCGATGTGATTTTACAAGGGGCCCATTGCCCCCTGGCGCACTGGCCTGATTGCTGAGAGTGTTTGGCTAATGAATGGAAATGCATGTGTGTTTGCAATGATGAGAATTATCAAGCCATGAGAGAGTGAGAGAGAAATATGACATCTAAACCCATCCACTTAGGATTACTCTCAGCACACGGAGTCCACTTAACCGGACGCATTCTTCATACGCCCACCAAGGCATGGCTGCTTCACAAACGCAACACTCATGCCTCAAGCACACGGATACAACATTTGGTGTCATCATAAGAGCTTTTGGTACGGAGAGTAAAATTTTTTTTTTCAAACAAATGAAATACAAAACATGATGTTCTGAACCCTGTAATTAAGCTACATTAAAATAAACCTCAGAAATTTCCATCCTCTTGTTTATTTACAGAACAGAAATAAAAGACTTAGACTAGGTGAACACAAATATATCATGTATTATGTTACTCCAATATTTCTAAATGCAATAAGCAGAACGTAGGGAGCTTAAGAAACTGTGGTTAAGTTACTTTTACTCAATCCAGCACATAAAACTGTTTTATCCTCGCAAGCAGGTCTTTGAAAAATCCTAAACATCATTTAGCCAAGGCCACTTCTCAGAAGCCAGCGCCGAGCATGGGCTAAATTTAGGCAGTTGTTAGCATTTTACAGACTGCGTTGCATCTGGCCAACCATAATCATATCCACTATTTTTCCCTTGTCATTTGCTCCATAACTCTGAGGTCTATTTCATATGGATTGAATTACAGATTTTGAAAAGAGTATTATTTTTCACGTAAGATCACTTCCATTAACTGCAGCAGACTGAAAACAGATGTCAGCCCTTTCATACAAGAATGGAAAACATATTCATATGTTGGTATATGGGGCGAATGATTGCGGTGGTTTTGACATGGGCGTAATGGATGATATTGTTCTTGCTCTGTGGTATCTCAATCCAGTATCAGCCCCTTTTGTCTCTTTCAGGGACAGACTGACCTGCTTTAGCAAAACAGGACTTTTTTTTAACGTTAAATGCTCATAAACATGAGTCATTGAATAATAATAACAATAATAATAATAATAATAATAATAATAATAATAATAATAATAAACTGAAAGTACTCCTCTTTCTCCTAACT
>JAOTRS010000016.1:16409845-16422116 GCA_028565755.1 Dinotopterus cunningtoni
CCACTGTCACCCTGGCTGATAATTAAAACAGCTTTTATTAATAACCTAAGCTTTTGTCTTGGGATTTAATCAGACTGCTAAAAAGTTAGCATTTAATCAATTCAATTTTATTTGTATATGGCTTTTAACAATAGTCATTGTCACAAAGCAGCTTTACAGATTAAAAATCAATATAGATAAAAGAAATAGCAGGAAAAAGTACCAATTTTAATTATCAGCCAGGGTGACAGTGGCAAGGAAAAATTTCCTTAGGTTAACAAGAGGATGAAACCTTCAGAGGAACCAGATTCAAAAGGAACTTATCTTTATTTGGTTGATGCCAGATAGTACGACAATAAATTAATCTCTGCTACTGTATATCTGTGTGCTGTAAGTTTTAAAGTTCAGTGTAGCAGGAAAAGTGTTTAAGTTAATATAAAGTCCACTTTCACTGATAGAGACTCAGGTGGAGAATTGTTCATTGCAATGTCAATCCTAAACTATTGAGTGACTGCAGTCACAAGCCATCACACAAAAACTGCCTGCATTAAGTCCAAGTCTATCTTCGTGGTCGTTGAGTGGACCCATCCTCAGTCACCAACACATTCCAAAGAGACATTTAAGCTATTTAAATAGTTGCCAGGTATTCTTTTTAGATTTTTCTGATACATGTACTGTTTGCTCTTTTGAGTGACGACGAATAAGAAACATCTATTCATCTTTATCCTTCTGGTCAGGGAGATAGTGGTTCTGAGGTGAGCCTCACTGAGCATCAGGTGGGAATATACTCTGGATGGGATGGCAGTCCAGCATAGGCAACCATGCACACACAAATTTGCATCCATAAAGCAAGTTAGAGTAGCTAATCCACCTAGTGCCTTGTTTTCTTGGGGGTGGAGGAAAGCAGAGAACCTGGAGGCATCCCACACAGACAAGGGGAAAAAATTGCAAAACTCCTACACAGCCAGAAACCTGAGCTCTGGATTAAACCAGGGACCCCAGCTTCCCACTGCGCCACCAAGTCATCCATTAAAATATATTATAAATATAGATCTTAATATGCAAAGTGCTTGTTTAATATAATATCTCTCGTAAACATTGATTTATTGATTGCATGAATTCATTACTTTGTTTATGAGTTATGGTGAACAGTGTTTCACATGGAGTCAACACCTTAGAAATACAATGTTTTAATGTCTAACGTGACTCATATCTACGCAGCAAGTGGTTACACAAACATACTTCCAGATCATTGACACTCCCACCTGCTTCTCTCCCTCTCTCTCTCTCTCTCTGTCTCTCACTCAAACTGTGTTACAAACTGGTTCATGCTATTGTGTTGTTTTCGAGAGATTTAACTTTGCACACAGCTCCACCTGCCTGTCATATATTGATAGTGACTCCCTCTCCACCCACTCAAAGCCCTCACACTGTCACGTGTTGTTTTCCAGATGAACAGTCGGAAAGTCAAGGGAAATATGAAGTTTCCAAATCATGATCAGATGTTTGTTTATGAGATTAGTTAAAGCACCAGATTTTAGGCAGGAAAAAAAACAACAAAGCTATTCTGAAAAGATCTTGGATGCCCATAAGACATTAAACTCTGCATCGTGTTTAACGACCCAGTTTCCAGTTGTCTCAGTTTTCCCTCAGGACATTATGCAGAAGTCTGTTTAGCAACCCAGTACCCAGTCAAATAATTTTTTGCTGATACTGCAGGGAGGCACAACCATCCTCGATCAAGGACACTGACACAGCAAGTAGGGTAGAAAGGGAAAACTGGAAAGTTCTACAGTTATCGAGATCATTTTGGATATGACTGGAAAGCCACTGGCCATGCTTAATGTGGCTTTGATAGTTCCACAGGGTCTCTATAGTGCACTTTCCCCTGGCATGAGGACATACTGTACAAGAGCAAAGCGATAACACTTGTTAAGCTCAACTGAAATCATCATGACCTCAGATTTGATCATTTTATTGTGAAAACAAAATAAAGGCAAAAAAACTACATCTTCTTTCTTTTTTTTCCCCTCAGCAAGACCATTATACTGAACATATCAGGAAAGTCAATAAAAAGTTTGGATTACAGGAGTGAGCTGTAGGTAACAGAGCTTGTTAGGACTTTCTCAGTTATTCACAACATCATACTGCTGAACTGCAGCTGGCAAGCCAGAATACACCGTGTGCATAATATTAGAAAAGCAATAACCTTAGCAGTTAATGTGCTACCTTCACATTTCACGCCTCGCTCCAAATCCTTCCTTTCAAGACTTTTTTTTCTCACCCAGCCAAAAACAAAGAGCTCCTGTTCTCTGCGCCGAGGCTGCCAGACTGAAAGTTCCGTTTTGAATGAAGCAGGTGTAGTTTGCACATCTTCCTGTCCCTGTGTGTGTGTGTGTGTGCGTGTGCATGTGCGCGTGCATGTATGTGTGCGTGCGCTGTACATTCATTAGTGGGACGCAGTGGTTCCCAGCATGCTGAGTGGGCCGTCTAATTTGAGCGTCTGAAACAGAATATGCTCAAATCTGATTTGGCTAGAGCAGGGGAAGAGTGTCGGCCGCTCTCTTAATATGAAGCAGTCTGCAGATGTGAATTTGAATTAATAATCCAGAAAATTGATACTAGCACCACTATTTCTTCTCCAGGCAGGTTCTCATTTTCCCTCCCCTCTCTCTCTCTCTCTCTCTCTCTCTGTCTTCTTGGCCTCAGTGGGGTCTTCATTACCACAGGATATAGACATAGCTCAGCGAGACCAAGCTCTAATGAGCTGTAGAGTTCACAGCACCTCCAACACAACTTAGAGCCACCAAAATTGTTTTAATATTCCGAAGAATGCTGAGGACCGGAGTTGCCTGGGAAACCCAAGGTCATGTGAACACATTTAGGTTCAGGGTCTGTCACTAAGTTGTGCACAATGAGTGTGATGAAAATGTATTCGAACTCAGTTTTAAACCTTAGACTTTTCTCATTATGAGTTTTTGTTTGTTCTTGTGTCTTCTTTTACTTATTTGAAATGAACTTTGCAGAATGTAAACCAAGAGATCTTGCTTCTATTAAGATTTTCAGGGAAAGCAACTAAAACATATATCTTTAAATGGGACAGCATAATAATGACAGAATAACCATGTTATTATATTTTAAATACTGTAAATGTTGTGGTCACAACATATATATATTTGAAAATAATTAGACAATAAATATTTTTTTCAATATTTGTTTCTTTGGTATAAAAGCTCTTATGTAGTAAATGAACAAGAACATTTTTTACAGCAATACACATCCACTTTTCAGCTTCTTGGTATTGTTAAAACCCCTTCACAGCTCCCTTTCTTCTCCTCCTCTGGTTTAATGTAGATGGGCTCTCATTCATAACTGTCAAGAAGCTATTCATCTAGCCTCCGGCCTATTTAGGCGAAAATTATACATGTAACACATTTTCATAAAGTGAGTAAGTAGATGAGGGGATAAAGAAAAGTCTAGAGGAGGAGTTTAATGGACTAGGCAATGCTTTCCGTGTCTATTAAAGTTTTTTTTTTCTTTAAAGATGCAATAGTACTAATGAGTTCTGAGTGTCTTTCACAACCGACAAGGAGCAGGCAACAGTGGTTTATCTTTTTGCATTGAGCCACCAGTGCAGTTTAGCCAGATGCAACATTATGCAGTGGAACACACCAGGATTGCATTTCACTTCATACCCACCAGAAAGTTTATCAGGAACCCTTGCCATTTTCAACCCATTCATATCCATGAGCAAATTAAATGGATCTCATTTAAACAACTGAGTAGTTAAGGGTTAAAGGCCTTGCTAATGGGGCCCATCAGTTGCATTGCTGGGATTTGAACTCATAGAGTTCAATCAGCTGTTCAAAATCTTAAGTAGTGAGTTATAATAACTCAAGCAACCACTCTTTAAAAGTCTAGGGAGCA
This sequence comes from Dinotopterus cunningtoni, assembly GCA_028565755.1. Lineage (NCBI taxonomy): Eukaryota > Metazoa > Chordata > Actinopteri > Siluriformes > Clariidae > Dinotopterus > Dinotopterus cunningtoni. Next base: position 16,413,752 of record JAOTRS010000016.1, read on the forward strand.
AATGTGTATCTTAGAGAGCATAAAAGATCGAACCTTACTGTAAAACCTATGCTATAAGAGCAGAACATCACGTGAAGGTCCTGTCAGGAATCTGAGGCTAAACTGACCCTTTGTAGATACATTCCTCAAAGTCACCTGTTTAAATGGATTACATTTTAGCTTAAATTGTCATAACTTTTTCTACATATTAACTGCTGGCAGCATGGTGGCATAGTGGGTAGCACTGTGGCCTCGCACGTCCAGGTTCAAGGGTTCAATTCCCTCCTCGGGTCTGTGAATGGAGTTTGCATGTTCTTGGTGGGTTTCCTCCAGGTACTGTGGTTTCCTTACACAGTCCAAAGACATGCAGGTTAGGCTAATTGGCGTTCCCTAATTGCCTGTTGTGTGCGTGTAGGCTCCAGGCCCCCATTTGTACAGAATTCATTCATATAGAAGATGAATGAATGAATGAATGAATGAATATAAAGTGGTGTGTGCTAGTTTAGTTTTTATCCTGTATTCCAGGTCGCGGGGGGCTTGGAGCCTATCCCAGGAGACTTAGGGCACGAGGCGTGGTACACCCTGGACAGGGTGCCAATCCAATCCATCGCAGGGCACACACATACACACACTCACACTACAAGCAATTTGGAAACAACAATTAGCCTAATCTGCAGGTCTTTGCTAGTTTAGTTAGGTCCCAAATCCAACTAATGGTTGCTTAATGACAGCTATTTAACAAAGTCTTGCTAGCAAATTTGTTTTAATGGCTTGCAAATTAGAATCTAACAAGTTAGCCTTATTAACTGGCTGCACAACCCAAGAGGTAGCATAAGTAATTCATAACCAACAAACATGACTGCTTACCAATTGTTGCAACAACTTCAAGTGTGTCCACCATTGCTGTGGCAAGCCAAAGCAACATTATGGGCCTTTCCTAACAATATTTACAGTTCACCTATGTCAGTATATCAGGATAGACACACACTTATGCATTCAGCATTAATGAGCATGGTGAATATTGCACTTTGAATGTACCATAAATAAGTTATAGCTGCATAAAGATATGGCGCCTCATTTATAAAACTTTTTGTGTATTCAGGGGTAAAAGTATGTGTGCACACAAAAATAGAAAATGGCATACTTACAAAAAATCGGCTGTGTTATGAAACTATATATATGTACTCCTGCACACTGTTTCCTCTATATAGTAAATCATTCATCTTAAATAAGTACCTGAATATCAAACAGGCAACTTGCTGTGCATTAGAGGAATGGGACAAAAGGGAAAGCAGTTACACCCCAATAATACAGCCTTAATATTAGGAATCAGGTTATCATCTGTGTGATTTCGGCAAGTTCTACAGTACACAGCACACATCTCTACTGAGCTACTCCCTAATGCATATGCATGGTCTAGGAGTGGGATTCCCTCCATTTCTCTTAGTATTCTGTCTCTCTGTGATTTGACTTCCTTCCAAGTTGAGCCAGGCCACTGAACAAATTATATTGTTTAAAACCATCTCAGGACCACAGCTGACTTGTTTGTTTGTTTTTTGTAAAAGTGTTACCCTTATTGCAATCGCAATGCAAACAGTTGCACGTTTATATTGTTCTATCACCATGTAAGGAAACCAGGTGTACTGTCATGTTAATTTAATTACACTATCCAGTACTGCTGCCATGATGAAACTTCACGATGGCTGGGATAGCCTCAATCTGTCAGTTAATTCCCTCTGGAAAGAACTGGTTGTCAGGAATTCAAGGGTCCTTTAAGATTTGAATGTGGACAGGTTTGCAAGGTTGGTTTTCCTGAAACTGGGCCCAGTGCTTAGATTTTGATAGATTTCTATATAAAAAAAAAAGCAATTGCACCATAAACTGTGCATTCTCCATTGTAGCCTTTTTACAGATCTGTGAATGTGCACAACTGTTTCTCAGTTGCATTTAGTGCAAACTGACGGTATTTTCTTAAAATTATTTTTAGTTCATACTATTTCACTAGAAAAATTAACGACTTGGTGGCCTCATTTAGCTATTTGGAACTATTAATGCTGCAAAATAGGTTAACTGACTTACACAAATGTATGAACAATAATAAGTCAACTGAAGTGCTGTGCTTTTAAAATAAACTAGCTCATGAAATAATTGTAAAGCTTCATCATTTAATATTAAGTTGCATTTATTATTAAGTATTCCTTTATGAATCCCATTCTAAGCATGGGAAATGATGTGTGAACATTTTGATAATAAATTTGTGTTTATGAACTGAGTCCAATCTGCACAGTAAGCACTTGGGACACAAAAACCACTATATGCTTGGAGAATGGATACTGGTTTTAAGGCTTACATTTTCCCCACATTCAAGCAAAATGCTAGAATGTCTCTGTAGGTGAGGAGAGAGAGAGTCTGTACGTTTTCAAGGGGGGGAGGTGAGATTGGCACTCCCGGTGGGTAAAATTAGAGCATCTGCCCCTCTGTGGGAAGCTATCCTGGGGAAGGAAGCTGGCATTCAGTGGATACAAAGAAGCGAGGACCAGTGATATGTCTAGCCAAGATACATACACAGACATATTGTATACTCACGCATTATTATTGATACGGAGTGCCTCATCCTTCCCTCATTTTCCCCTTAGTTGTCAAACACACACAGCTGAAAAAACCCTTAGGGTACCATGGTTACCGGAACCCTAGAGTCAAACCAATATAAAACAACACCAGGAGTGTGCTACAGAAACCTTGCATCTCAATTTTACTAAGTGTCCAAAGTATATGTATTACATTTATGCTTTATACCAAGTGTTAGATGTTTTAGGAAATTTATGGAATCCAGTAAAGTGTGTCCTAAATTTAAGAACGCGGTTTGTACACTGCTACACAGGATGCTACAAGCTTCCCTTATCTGTTAGTTAAAGTAGCCTCATAGCTTCAGTGCAGGCTTAAAGAAGCAAATAACAGCCACCTAACACATTGAGATAAGAAGGATTCATGTTTAGTCATGTTTAATTTACCTTTAAAGATACAGTAAGTGATTATATTTTAAAAAGGGAATATATCCTCTCGGTCTGCTAGGTGTCCGCAAAAGCCACACGGTTTACATGCAACCCTGTCTATGTCCCCTTTTTAAGCTTTGCATTAGTAGTTTGCTGAGCTTTGTATGGCCATAAAGACTCTAAAGACAAATACTGTAGGATTGTTTGCATTGATGCATGCGATGTAAAAAAAAGTTAAGTAACAAGTTGCGCAGAATTTTTAGAAATTTGCTGGCCAAACTAAATATTTTTTATTGCTGTTTAGTTGACACAACAAGTATTTAAGTCAGATCAAGTTGTATTGGTTGTGGGCTCAATTACTGTAATTTTATTTGTCTAGAGTTTCATTTACTCAAAAAGTAAGTTGTCTCCCATTGTAGCCCGTTGATGTAGTTGGTTCAAGTGATTTTTTATAAAAACAAGTTGGCCTAACAATACCACAACATAAACATAAACTTTAAAACATAAACTTTTTTTCCAAAACTAGTCAAAGTTAAAACAGTGATCTGCAAAAAAACAGGAGAATACAGGTTCAATTTTCTTTAAAAGGAAATAAAAATTCTTTTTTCCAATGTGTCAGACACAAAAAAGAGCCCATGGCAACAAGAGTTTGTTCCTTCAAGTCCAATAAAAATCGTTTGGATGGCTTCAAAGGTGTACGTCCAGTCCTTTTGGAATTCAATGTACAGAGCACAGACCTGACCAAACACCACTCCTAAAACTGCTGCATAGTCACCCAGGCCCTGAAGGGCTACAGTCCCCTCCAACACCACAGCAACTTCAACAGCTTGTTCATGCTCCTCCAGCCAAACGTCACTCCTCTGACTTATTCCTCCACAGCAGAGCTCTGGTTAAAGAAAACAGGAAAAGTGTTTAAAGACAACATAGAATCGAACTTGCGACCTCTGGATAATAGTGTGACCACTTTACCACTGCGCCACTCGGAGGCCCAGCATTATTTCATATTTAAAAGGGTTTGATAATTTCAAGGATTTTACTTTCTTATTCTCAGGAGTAACTACATGTTTGGAATGATGTTGTAAATTAACCTGGTATCTACTCAATTTGGTTGTTATACAAATATGTTAACTGATATAATACTCGTAGCATCTCTGAAGCCAAACTAACGGCAATTTTTGTGATAATGTCCTTTAACTTACTGAGTACTAAAGTGCCACTACTCAAACTTTCGTTAGTTAAGTGCCCCCGCAGCCATGTGTGCTGGGGTGGAGCAGGACAATGGTGCTGGGCAAAAGTCAAGGCAACAGACAGACAGACAGATAATGTAAACAAATAAACAGATACTGTAGATACGGTAATGAGGGTTTATCTTGCTAACTGCTGTACAGTGTGGTAACATGAAGCCTAACATTAACTAAGCTCACCTCAGTAATGCCAGGGTGCCTCAGTATAGCAATAAGCGTAAACACACTCGTATATACTGTTATACGTATATAATGTTAACTGTCTAAAGTAACCTGTAAGCTAACCAAAACATATTTTATATTTTAAAAAAAATACCCAGAATAAAGAGTCCACAAAATGGCCATCTTCACCTTTTGACGGTGTCAATCCAGCAGGGGGGAGGGGTGGGGGTCTAATAAATCACATGATTGCAGCTAAGTGCAAGCTAAGTTAAATTGCATCTTGATTTTTTTTAGTTTATTCAGACTGTGTCTTCAAAGTTATCAAGAACACATTGTTACCTGTTGTCTTAACACATTTCACTGTAAGAAATTGGACCAGCAATACAAGATTAATTCATTCAATGTTTTTCGATGTTACTTTCCTTGTAAGTTTATCTAATAATTTACAAACTTACACTCACCTCCTCACCGTAACTTTGGAATATTTGCACAAACATCTAAGTTACTCATATTAGGAATGTGTGTGTCCACATGTTGATGGAATTCAGGGAGCAATTTCCCTTACAGCCTCATACAGTTTACAGAGCACTTCCTTAGCATTAACACTGGTGGCATGTACAGTATACAGCACAGTGGTGATTTTCCATGGTAAAAGGTTTGCATCTATGGTGGTTAGGGTGGCGAGAGCTGTTCTGCTAGTGGTAGCTGTTAGCCTAGCACAGACCTCTGCCTGCTTGCCATGCTTTGGCTTTATTGCACACCACATGCAATGTCCCTTTCTTCAGTCCCCAGCATTGGGTAAAGGCCTGGTCCTCCAGCAAGTCGACCATATGTAGCTTCTCCAGGTCATTTCAGAGGTTAATTTTTGTATTATGTCTGCAGTGTAGCAGGGTTTGGGTGCGATATACACGAACACAGGTTGTCCCAATGTTCATGTACAAGATGAACCAAATAAAGAAGTCAAACTAAAACCATTTTGTATCCGGATTGGCCGCTGTGTTCTACTGCTATGCCGCAGTCTCGTTGAAGTTTATTTAAGTTTAGAGTAATCTGTACTTTTGTGTTCGTTTATGTACACACACTCGTTCTCAGGGAACATTGTTTCAGTACTGTCTATGGTTAAAATGACAATAAAAAAACACTTATACTTGAACCTATGTATTCATAAATGTTTTATGTGTGTGCCCTTACTTGCTTGCACAATATTCATCTGATAACTTTTTATGTTGTATTATTTGTTTTGCTTCACCTATGAGAAAAAGTCTTCCACTTCGGTGGTTTTGGCGATGTGCGCACATGAGTTTGGGATGGATCTTCTGGGAAAACACAAAAGTCAAGGGGTGGGGTTTGTATTTGTTTGGCTGTTGGGTTAAAATATCAACTGAATATTCTGCAGAAGAAGTAGGGGCATTAAACCTGACCATATCATTGGCTGAATGTATTTGCATTTGGTGTTTCATTGCTTCTCAGAAGACACACCCCCAGGAGCCGTAATGTACTTTGGCAAATGAAGAAGCCTTTGATATGCGACACCTATTTTCTCCTATTTCATTTTAGAAGCAAGCAGGTGCTGAACGTCCCACCCTCTGAGTCCAGAAAGAGCTGACCCTTCGCTCTGATTGAGTCATTGGGCCATGAAACTGACAGCTGATGTGAAAGTGCCTGCTGAGAGTCAGCCAAAGCAGTGAAAGTAGGAGAGATAGATAGAGAGAGAAAAAGAGAGAGAGAGAAAGAAAATTTAACTTTATTTTTTATTAATAGTTTGTTGTTTATTTTAATGTTCTATTGCAACTGTAGAAGTAAGCAAGTATAATCTAAGAATAGTTAAAACCCATTTACCAGTCTGCAAAATTTTTCACGGCTGTATGATGAGGGCAGTCATGCTAAATGGTATAAAAAGGATTAGAATTTTACTTTTCATCAGCTCTCATTTGATTAAAAACTTTTCTTCCACGCCCATTTTTTTCTTCATTGAGCGCTGGCGTTTGCCATTCGTCTGCTTTAAAAAATGAGCTGCACTTTAGAGCAGTAATTATGCAAATAGGTGGCTGGAGGTAAGAAAGAAACTGATCAAACCCCTTTTGCAAATGAGACAATACAGGGAAAATAGCTAATAATATGTCCTGGGGAGAAAAACGTGTGAAATTAGCATCTCCTATAACAGTGCGTCCAACTATGTGCAGGTGAACCAGATTAAAGTCTGAGAACTGCTGCAGGGTAATAATATGAAAGCTTTAAAAGTTACCAGTGTATGTTTCATGTATACTTTAACACATTTAAAACACCACAGGGTGAAGTTAAGGCCAGTTTTCTGATACACTGGTATCTGCACATACAACACTACATTACCTACGCGATGATCTCAGTTGAAACAAGGACGAACACTGACAATACTATTAGGACTTACTTGGTGAAAGCATGTGCTAGGAATGGTGTTTCTGGATTTGAAGGCCATGTGTTGTAAGTGCTCCAGTTCTGGCTTCTTTTTTTATTTAGAGGTTGATGTCGGGTGCAATGGCCTTGGGGAGATGCGATCACAGAAAGAAGAGGGGAAAGTAAAGCTAATACAGTACATTATATTACACCAGCCACAGCTTGAGCCATGCTAAATGGATTATGTCCAGTTAAATCTCAAAGATATTAGAACGTCTTGCTGTAAAATGTGCAATGACTAAAAAAAAAATACTGCAGGTTCCTGCTAGGCCAAAACTGCATGGTCTAGGTAGACAACAATCGACTCATATACTGTCAAAATATTACTGAGCAGCAATTGTCTTTTTTCAATTACACCAGTTATTAAAGGTTATTTCAATGGTAATTCTAAATCTTTCTACTGATTACACATTCCCATGATTCCTGCATTATAGCATGTTGTTTTAGGGGCAGTTATTTACCTGTCCATATTGCAAACAGTAGGTCTGGATGGAGTTACAAATGTAATTGAAATTGTTATGTATCTCTTACCTTTTTTAACCCTGACCCATAAAGATTCTGACCATTTGACCAGGGATTTCTTGAAGTGCTGACAGCAGAAGCAGTCAAATTAGAACTTGCAAAATCCTGGTATTTCAATTACTAGCTGTCTTTTTCTATCAGGTGCTGGTCTTACCAGAATCTATGCAGGATAATGTTACATCAAGGGTACTTTCTTAGAGTATATGCCTGGGCTTGTAAAACAGAAATGGTTTTGGAAATGGTTTTGAGTGTTGCACCAAGGCCAAAGTATCCATGCCTCCTGCCCAAGCACCTGAATCTCCTTGTAATTCTATGGCTTGGAATCCTGACCATTGACTTTGCCTTATTACAGCTTTCCTGAGACAGCTATAAAATGTTTTGATTATGACAGGAGTGTTTTTAAAGTTAAACTGGCAATTTTAAAATAGTAAATAGATTAGCAAGCCTTTTGGGCAGGAAATACGCAAGAAAATGCAGTATGCAAGAATAAATGTTACCAGATATGATACTAAGAGTAAAACATGACTATACAGTTGCTAATGTGAACCCTTCATTGCAGTTGTTGCAAAAGTTGTTGCAACTATTTGATTTTTTCTTTCTCTTCTGGTGTTGTTCTCCAAGAATTTAAACAAAAAACTAACAGTTAATTGTAAGGATGAATAAGGATAAATAAGGATGCAACCTTTGGGCAAAGTATAATGTGCATTGGCTATTCAACCAAATTTGGGGAAGAGGAATACTGTGTAACTTAGACTTTTGATTGAAATACTGCTTTGGGTACACTAAAAGCCCTGCCTACTTTGTCATTATAAGACTACAGGGCACTTCTAAAAGCTTCTCAAATTCTCCAGGAAATAGAGAGACATTTAAAATAGCATCCATACTGTTAAATATAGTCTTTTAAAACTGAAATTTGCTTAAGGCTAAATTAAATAAGTCATATTGAAATTGCATTAGTAGAGTTACCCTGGCTCACCTCTAAAAGTCTACACTGACAAAAAGATTCTTTAAAGTAAAGCACTTTAAAGTTTA
>JAOTRS010000016.1:16427569-16440373 GCA_028565755.1 Dinotopterus cunningtoni
GAAAATACATAAAATTACCATAAAACAAATTGAAATTAAAATTCATCATCCAAACAAGTCGGCAGTTATTAACCCGCTATTCAAAGCGCTCTAAAATAAAACCTTTCCTTCTTTTCTTTCCACTCCTGGTGAAAGCATTTGGAAAGGCTTTTGAACAGAAACATAGCTGCTGCTCACACACAAGCAACTCAGCAAGTGGCTGCAGGTTGATGATTATGATGAAGCTTGATTACTGGCAGTTTTTAATATTAGGATCGTGTTTATTCTGTATCATGTTTGACTGAGACACAGGTTGAGAATCTGTGGCTTAAGGACAAGGCAAAAATGTTATAGCCAGAGGGTTAACTAATAAACAAATCCATGCATCAAGGGTCAAGGTACATTAAGGCAAGTATATCGAACATGGCCGAAATCTTACACAAACACAAGTGACTGGCAAAACTTTGCATTGAAACAATGTCTATGGATTGTTTATAAAGTGAGTGGGCAGAAGTCACTCAGAATTCAACATGACCTCTGCTGGCGGGGAGGGGTAATGTTTCGAGGCCTTGTTCTTGTCATTTGCTACAGAAATTTCTATCATTGCACTGGATACAAAAGTCCTCGATCTCCACTGAGACATTGTTCTCATTTGTGAAGCCCCTCGGCACCAATCTTCATATCATTTAACTTACAGATATTACACTTCTTTTAATCAAGATAAGTCCAATAGGTAATTTACTGCTTGAGCGAGCAGTTAGATCACACACACACATGCGCGCACACACACACACACACACACACACACACACACCCATGTCTATAGTGTTCCTCCCAGAAGTAATGACGCAAAAGTTCTGTAGGGAAAGGGGAATAAGAATGTCCAATTAGTGCTGTGAGACTTAGTCATTAGATACATATTCCCTATTTCACTCATACTCTGCGGCATAGCCAAATATAGTAATGCTGATTTAGCCTGTCAGTGCCAGAGGATGTAGCCCAGATATTATCTGCAGCAAGAAATCAACCAGTACATCAAAGAGTATTGCTTTTATGGCATTAATAAAGAGTTAGCTTTCTCTCATCCCTCCTCTGAGGCCAGTTACATGGTAGTGTTATATACAGTATGTATAATTTCCTCTTCTGATTTCCGTGTCTCTCTTCCTCTAAGTGTATACCTACAGCGCATATGTCCATCTAGATGATTTCAGTCTGCTTAGTCATTATTCAAACATTTAGCATATTAAGGTTTATATTAATATTTTGGGTATTCATCAAATCATTTTCCAATCACACAGACTTTTTAAAATTGTCATTAGTTGGCTTTTTTAAAAGTTGGCACTATTAGAGTCCTATATTAAGATTAAACTAAACAGTCAACCAGGCTAATAAATGTACAAACACAATTTTTAAAAAAAATTGCAAATATTGCAGACCCATTGGCTATGCTTGATTGACCACTTTGCAAAACATGAAATTCCAGGAAGATGTAAAAATACTATAAAAGGTTAACTGCTTTTCATTCACTGTATGTGTGTATAATATATGTTAAAAGACATATGCTGTAATTTCAAAGAGATTAGTACACTCATCAGTCGTAACATTAAACCAATAACATTAAAACCCACTTAGGTTATAGGTTTCCTTTGTGCCACCCAAACAGCTCTGACCCCTCAAATCATGACTCCACATGATCTCTGAAGGTGTGCTGTGGTGTCGGGAACCAGGATGTTAGCAGCAGAACCTTTTCGAAAGTGATGCCTCCATGGATCAAACTTGTTTGTCCAGTACATGCCATGAACGCTCGATCAGTTAGAGATCTCGGCAATTTGAACAACTCTTTGCCTGAAAAGCTCCATACGTACATGTGTTGGCTTTTGCTTCCCACAGGCATAAACGAATCTTGGGTGCCCATGATCCTGTCACCAGTTTACTAGTACAGTATATACAGTAATTGATAATCAGTTCATCTGGTGGTGCTGCTGCTAATCAATGTACTGTGGAATATTTGAAATGTAATATAGCATATGCACTCAAATATATATGATGCACATGCGTATAGACACAGAGAGAGAAAGAGAGAGAGCAGTTAACTTTTTTAAAGCATGTTTACCTTATGTGTAGTTCCATTTTTTTTTTCGAAGCAGTCCGTCATGCATAGCCAGGGGGTCTGCATTTTTTTATTCAGTGTACATTTATTAGCCTCTTTGGCTGCTTACTTTAATTTCAACCTCAAGATCTCAGTAAAAGTAGGCCTCTACTGTATGTTGTGCCAACTTGCATCTAATGACAATAAAAAAAAAAATTGTACATATGTAAGTAATGTGCTAAATGTCTTATGTGTATACTTAAAATAGTTCAACTTTTTTCGTGAGTACACTTATGGAAGTTAAAACTGTGATTTAATCATGCTTTTAATTGTACAAAAGTATGATTAACTCTTGTTGTAGTTAGCCTTCTTAAATGTACTAATGAAAATGTATGTAGCATGAACAACTTTAGTGTACCTTTTGGTGTGCTGCAGACTCTGGCATCGTATGTTCTGGTATCAATCTCCATCCAGTTTACATTCAGCAAAGCTGCCTTGTGACAACAGCTTTACTGAATGCTCTGTACAAATAAACCTGAAATCAGTTGCACTATTACATTTACATTTACATTTAGGCATTTGGCAGACGCTCTTATCTATTACTGAAAATATTATAACTTTACTTTGTAATATTCTGTAACTTGTATTAATAACACTGTTCACCATATGTGTTTAGTTCTCTCTCTCTCTCTCTTCCTCTTCTTCCTCCCTTGTACTGTGAGTTAACATCTTTAACATATTTTTCTCCTTTGATTGAATGCTCCCCAGCATGGGATTAGTCGCTTTTTAGTGAAAATATATGCCTAGTAAATAAATATGTCTTACAGTAAGTAGACATACAGTAGCAACAGTTTAACAGTAACCTGTAGAATAATCCAGTAGCAGTAAGTTATTATACTGTCTTAAGAAATGTTTTTCCAATAGCCTTCATCAGTTCAGGATAAGTGGTGAAACAAGACAAGACGTGTAAAGGTCACCTTGAGTCTCACTAGCCAATTATGAATAACCTGCATGAGTGAAAAACCTAGACACTAGGGAAAACGTTTCCAGATTTCACCCTGAGACTTCCAGAAGTTCCAGAACATTCGTGATGAGTTTAGCACAAAGAGAAGCTGCCATATTGGCATCTGCAAGCCTAGCACTTTCATCAAGACTGAAACAAGCTAATTAAGGCAGCGGCAAGTGATCACGGTATGATGCAGATTACCACTGAAAGTTTTTTCCCCTTTCTCTTTCCCTAATCGGCGGGTGGTGCTCTTGAGGGAGCAGGCAGTGGGGTGTCCTGCTCCCCGAAATCTTCTACGCCTCATCTTTCATCGGGCTTGGCTCGTCAGGTCCCATCGCCCAACCGGTTACACCTGAACACTCTGCTGCTGCCAAACACCTGGCTCCATCTCACTCTGTCCAAATGAAAAATAAGCATAATCTGCCTTCCTTGGGATCCAGCAAATGAGGGATTTCATGACAAATAGTGTGGAGGGGTGGGAGGGCGTTTGTATGCAGCAAAATAGAATGGTGCATAGGCTGGCAGAAAAGGGAGAATGAAGAAGAAAAAAAAGGAAAAAAGATGAAGCACACAAGCATAATTGCACTAATGAGAGCATGTTCTGATGGTGTGAACTAACTCCTGTTAGCACGTTTGGAAGCGCTGCAGCGCTTATGAGAAAACCAACGCAAGGAGAATTATTTGCAGAGCTGACATAACTCCAAAGACAGGAAGGGAAAACAAACAAATGAGTTTGTTTTGTTTTGTTTTTTTTTCCTTTCTTTTTTTCCACCAGCTAATTATCTGAGTTTTAGAAGATTCATCATCAAAGGAATCTCTATTGTTTGATTAGCACAAAAGGGGTTTATACAAATGCTCTTATGTTCCTGATGGATTATATCACTGTCTCGCATGCTTGAGTAATTAAAAAATAATAATTAATCTCGCCTTGAGAGCGTGGAACAATGACAGTGTGGTCTGTGACTCCGAACACATTTTATGAGCTGTACGACGAAAAGTTCTATTGTGGAAAAAGTTTCACAATAATCAGGCTCACTTGCTTAATAAGGACAGAGAGTAGTAATTGTGCTGATTATTATGTAGATGTGTTCTCACTGATACCTCTGTGAAAATTGCAGAAAAAGTGATTAAATTAGTCGTTTTCATCCGTACACAGGATGAGAATACCAAATTGATTGCCAATTAGATGGTACAGCTAATTTTTCATTCAGGCTACCTACTGCTAATATCCATGTTTTTAATTGCCACACAGATGCAGTGTACTATAATTAAAATACACCTAGGTCCTTATTAGCTCATTGGTATCCTTCCAACACTGAGGATTATTAAGATTATTTGTATTGTTTTTACAAAAGTACATAAATTACATTCTGCGTTATTACTTTTTTAACCAGGTACTCAAACAAATGGTAATCAAGAGGAGCGATGTGAGATGAAAATATAGAAGAGTTTTTCAAATAACAGATGGCTCAACTGCCTCGAAATGCAACTGTGCATTCATTAAACAGCCCTCTTCCTAGATTCTGATGGACTGCTTAGTAAATAATGTACACATTTTCACAAAAAGGTCAGTAACAAGCTCTTGAATCTTAAAGTGTTATTTAAAAGTTAATACCATAAAGATGTCTCTAATGATTCTCTGCAATAGGAATGTTATTTCCACCCGTCAATGTAAAACCAAACAAATTAGTCAATGTGGCTATAATTTCTGGAACCATAAATGCACAAAACAGCAGTGTAGTAAACAAACAAGTTTCAACTTCAAATTACAATCGGTGCATTAAAAAAGTTGCTTCAATAACTCCCTTTCATGCAGGAGCCAAAATCATTAACAAAGTGTTTCTTCTCTTCAAAACACATATTATAATGTTAAGTAAATTTAACATGTTGACTATAAAATGACAGAAAGAACACAGCAACTGGCTGTTTATCATCCGCATATCGTTCCCACATTTCTTTCAACAATGTAGACAGACGAGACTTTTCCATTTTAAACATCTCTACCAAGTGAAAAGCCAAAAACAGCACTCAAATGTACGTTTACACGTAAGGAGATAATAAAGAAACAAGATCCACCATATTTTCTTTCTCAATTTACTCTGACATTGTTTAAACAAACTGATGACGCAATAGGATTACACTATGAAGTAGTACATGCTGCTCGTATGCCATCATCCTGATTAGAAATCAAGTGACTAAGTAAAGGGGTATAGCGTTAAATTGTGCAATGGCTGCTCCATATTGTCAAGAGCACAATGTACAGTGTTTCGTTTAGATTGCTTAGTCCTAGCAAGAGTTATTACAGAATATGCTGGGCGTCTTTCAAGTGAATCACCCTGTACAAAATGTGTTGTTTGCCCTCCCTCTGCAGAAATGCTGTAGTAAAAAAACTAGTAGTAGAAATAATAATAATAATAATAATAATAATAATAATAATAATAATAATAATATGTATGCAAAACTGTGTAAAATACGTATTTATGTAATTGTTTATTTATAGGGATCAGCTCAGTGTTCTACATGCTCAGGTGATTTTTGTGATTTCTACATGCAATTGGCAAAGTTTTTTTTTTTTTACATTTGTTTTTTCTGTTGCTGGAAGTAAGATCAATTAAAGTCTTTTACATTATGTTTTTTCCATTCTTAAAAAGCCCTTTTTACTTTTTTTACATTCAATTATGGACAGTGAGAAGCTAAACTAAATAGAAAATAAACTACAACTGTTGTTTTCTCTCTAACTCTGACAACTTTAACAGGTTTGAAATTGCACTTGAATCATTGATGCCTTTTACTTGATCCCTAATGCATGCACCTTGCCATCAACAGAGATTTTTTTGAGAAGTTGAAGAACATTATGGTGTTAATTTTCTTTGAGCTTTAAAAAAAAACACAATGAACTCCAGGTTTCCCACCATGGATGTAATTACACCATACTAGCTTTGATCTGATTAAACAAATGACATCATGCCTAGAGTCCAAGCTCCAAGACTTTGAAATATCATTGCAATGAAATATGCCTCTCTTCCCTGAGTCGGACAAAGACAAGCTCAAAAGCACTTTCTTTTACAATTGTTCACAATGGAGGACTTTTCTGGAAGCGTGTTTAATAGCATGCGGGTTGAACATTCTTTCTGGTTTCCCATACCAGCTGCAACCCAGCAGGGGTAGAGATGCGTACGATGGCAATGAGATGGCACCCGCGCAAATTCCAGCCACTTGGGAAGGGAGCAAGGATCCAGGAGGCAATAGCAAATTAACTGCCTCAATAGCTTGATGGATGTGGTTCTTGAAACTTAATTAGACTGAAGTTCACTTGGGATAAGTGGGCGTTCGATAAATGTCTGGCATTTCAATACAAATGAAATATCTGAAAGCTCTTCAAATCACGGCCAGTCAAAGGCAAGTGACTGTCAAGGAAAGATTAGGGTGCTGGAACTGGACTTGGCAACTACCGTCTGGAGACCCAAAGAACAGAAGTGGATGTTCTCCAACAGTATTATTAATATGCGAGGGGTGTTCAAGTCAAACTGGGATTGGTAATGAAATTTCTTGTGAATGAAGTTGTAAAAATGATTGACATTTACAGAGGCTGATGAGGTTGTACTGTATAGCTGTGAATGGCGTGGCCAAGGGGACTCGAAACCCACTGTAGTCGTTCCCGTGAACATTCAGTGAAACATTCAAAGAACGTCTGATTCTTGAAAATTGACAGATAACTTATCTCCACCTTGTGCTTGGCTACTGTAT
The DNA here is from genome assembly GCA_028565755.1 of Dinotopterus cunningtoni. Classification (NCBI taxonomy): domain Eukaryota; kingdom Metazoa; phylum Chordata; class Actinopteri; order Siluriformes; family Clariidae; genus Dinotopterus; species Dinotopterus cunningtoni. The sequence goes on from JAOTRS010000016.1 coordinate 16,434,391, forward strand.
ACACAATTATTCACAAACACCACCTCCACATTACATGAACTAGGCTGGGAGTTACTGTACTGAGAGAACTTTCTACCTTGATGGTATCCAAGCACTAGTGAAACGGTGGCTTAAGCAATTTCCCTCTGGGATTAATAAAGTTATTTGAATCTTGAATCTTGAATCTTGAATTAGTGTAGCAGAAGATTATATAGAGAAAAAAAGGCAGTTTTTACTCTCATAAATGTGTCCTGTTATTTTGAACAATCAGAAGTCTCAGTTTGACTTGAACACCCCTTGTATAAGGTAATTGTTTTTGCTCTTTTTGAATAAAGAGACTTTTGTCAAATTCAAGCAACCTATACAGTATGTACAAAATCTTCATCAACACTTAGGCAGTGGAATTTTCTTTGTTGGCAAATATAATGCAATGTAACACAAAGGGATTGACAACTATAAATGTACTGTATTAAATAAGTAAGTAAGTAAATAAATAAATGCAAATGAAGCATAATAAGGGTCGCATGGTGGCTTAGTGTTGTTAGTACTAATGTCTAGTCTATAAACAAAATGTAAAAAGTGTTGTTATATTTGTCTGTACTTGTCACCAAAACCCGCAATCAAATGCCTTTTGTATGTCAACAGACCCAATAAACCCAATAAACCTGAATTGCACTTCCAGGGTTCAAATCCGGTGTATGTGGAGTTTGGATGTTTTCCCAGTGTTTGGTAGGCTGCCTCCAGGCACTCTGGTCCAAAGACATGCAGTGTGGGTTGACTGGCATTTCCATATTGCAGATAGTGTGTGTGATTGAGTGTGTGAGTGTGCATGCTTGTGCCATCGGATTGGTTGGCATACCTTGGTGTACCCTGCCTTGTGCCATAAGTTCCCTGGGATAGACTCTCACGACTCTACATAGGATGAGCATTATAGACAATAGATGGGTGGAAATATGACATAAGACAATTTTTTATCCATATATTGCTGTATGGACAGCCCTTTATAAAATCAGTTGCTGCATATAAGAACTGACAATGACTTCTACCTTTTCAACTTCTGTATCAAAGTCCACTGTGTGCAAATCTTAACTCAAATACCCTAAAAAGTCAAAAACAGTTATTATAATCATTGTTTAATCGTGTACAGATTCTCTCTTCATTTGCCATTTTTTCTAGTCTGTCGGCTTTTTGCCTCCCTTGGCTGGACTAAAGAAAGAAAAATAAATAAATTTGTAGTGCTCAAGTGACTAAAGTCCCTAAGAAAACAAATGATGGTACCTTTGAACCAGCCAGCCAGGCCTGAGATTAAGATGACTCTAATAAAGCTAAACAAAGCAACGGTTGCATGGGCTGTGAAGGTTTTATTGAAATAAAAAAAGGAAAGCAGAGAAGCTGAGATTAATAAATATTAATTCAAACAACACTGCAGATGCAAAACAAATGACCTGGGGAAGAAAGCTTTTTTTTTTCTTCTTTTTTTGTCAAAGAATGCAGTGCTTTTAAAAGTGCTGACAACCTAAAAAGAGGGGGGGAGTAATTTGCATAGAGCATAACTTCCATCTGGGGAACGAGGAGAAAAGCGTCCACCACAGGATCCGTTTAATATTTAATTAATTAGAAACAGTAGCTGCTGCTAATTAGAATTTGCGCATTTACAAATCAGCTCTGATAGCAAAACAAATTATGAAATATAAGGGTGTTTTGCAGCGTGCCAATGGAGAACAGGACGACAGGCACGGCTAATGGGCTATCGCTAACAACAGCGCTGTCAGGACACATCACACAACTAATCGAGTTAGGGGAAGACGGCAATGGGAACCGTTTAAAATATTGATATGCTGCCTTGGTAAAAGCCTTTTCCCCCCTTGTGAGTGCATTTACTTAAACATTTGCTTATTTCTCATGGGTCATTAACCCAGCATCTTGGCCTGCATCTGAAAGAGATGACTGTGATGAAACAAACAGAGCCTTTCATTCTGTTATCCTTCCATCAGAAAGGATAGGAGTGTCTGCCACTCCAGCATTTCCATTACCCACGTAAAGCTAGCAGCGTGCAAACTGTCATTCTCTTTATTATTGAATTACATCTTGGACTAGCACTCTTTGGTAATAACAGCAGATTTTTCAGCTGTGATATTCAGATGATCCTAGGAAGAGTGCTTATTAGATGATGAAGGGTGAGATGAGTGCATGCTTTCTTGTACATTTATGAGGTACTTGTCATGTAGAATCCATGCACGGTGATACTGAAGAGGAAAACACAGTGATTCAGAAGTTGATGAGTCTGTCAAAGGAGCCAAAACCACAGCCACTGAGAGTCTGATTAGGTTTTTATGGCTTCTGACACAGTGACAATGCCGCTCGTCTTCTGCCGAGTTCTCCCACAAAACACAATTCCCACAATTTTGTTACCTGAAATTGATGATGCGCGTTCATACAATGAGAACAAGCTGCTGGAGCAAGAGGGCCACAAGAACAGACATTTGGCTGCTCATCTAGCAATTTGACTGACTTGTGCAAGAGCAATAACACACTGCTGCCAAAAGTCATCCACCGCTGCAGCAGTAAATTACACAAAGAACAACAAAAGGGTTTTGTTGTTGTGAGAGCTTAGGTTATTTTGACATATGTGTCGCAAAGGCTTGAAAATAGACAATGACCAGAAAGTATATCTGTGCCTCTCTGTGATGAGAAAGACCCGCTGCTATCTTCCAGTCTTCAAAGCAATCATTATCATTTCAATCACAGACTGAGGTTTGACGCCAAATCTCTGTGCACTGGCAAATGGCAAGGAAACTATTGTGGGTTGAGTTTGTCATTTTGTTGTCCTTTTGATTGCACAGTTCTAATCAAGGATAATCAAAACTAAGCACCAAACATTCTGATTGAGCGTCTTGAAGTTTGATTAGCCTTTCTGTTTACTTCCCCGTATTATCTCCTCCAAGCACAAACAGTTCAGTCCCGAAAGCCTTGACTAGCTTGCCATCTAAACACCCCGCTCTTCTCTTCCATAACCCTTTCGGATTTGTATGGCATGTCATAATGGAGTCAAATGATTAAAGCAGACAATGCCACATTGCATTTCTGGTTCAAAAGAGCACTTTTCGTCTCCCACTGACTACAAGATACAAAAGGTTCATGGAACAGTTCTTAATGGAAAAGCAGATCTGTCCTTTTAGCTGTAGACTCAAGTCCTAGTGATATTAGTGATGATCGTATGCTTGTGGAAATGTGACAGGGTGTCCACTCAGAACAGCAGGACAGCAGGGATTCGATAAGCGAAGAAGGCAGAATGCACAGTAGTCAGTAGAGCCAGAGTAACATTCACTCAGTGTCAGTGCTCTTCATGCATTTGGAGACATGTACTGTACAAAACTTATATTTACCTTCTTCTTGGATGTTAATTTTTATTCTGAAATACCTCTGGGTACAGCTAGCAAAAGCAATTGTAGCATGTGCAAACGTTTGAACATCCATCTAGTTATAAAGTTTTTTGTTCAAACCTTGTGTTTCCATTCAACAACTATGGGGTTCTCTATGCAGACTGAAGGTCAGAAAATGAAGCTAACTAATGCTAACAAAAAAGATATTGAAATGCTTCCCTCAACCAACTGTTTCCATCACTCATTCCCTAAGTTTTATAAAATTACAGCGAACCAGACTTGTATATGTATATATCACTTGTATATATTTTTTGTAATGATGTTTCTCTACTTCACCACAGTGTTTACATTACAGTAGCCTTCACACTTTTTGTTAAGTATATAACATGATGTTCAAACAACATTCAAATTGCATAATGTCCCTTTTTATAGAATGTATCATGGATGTTGGGCAATGCATACCTGTAACTCATTACTGCGGGAGTGATTGTAATTGCAGTAACAAGTGTAAATATCCTTTTCCTGGCATTAGCATTCCCAAAAAATCCATTAAACACATTTAGACCCCTCACAGCAGCCATTCTGTTGCATATGTAGTGGGCTAAGGTGAGTGACAGCAGTGGCTACCTATTGGAGCAAGGTAGCTCCCTATTTAAAGATTGATTGGCTGGTACCTGGGAATGTAATGGGTTTAGGTGAGTGACAGCAGTGTCTACCTACAGTATAGGAGTGAGGTACCTTCCTATTAAAAGGTTGATTGGCTGTTGCCTGGGTTGCATCACATCTGGTTTTCCTTTGTTGTCTGTGTTTTTAGTGGCTGTAGGTAAGCGTGTTGTTTAAACGCAGCTTTTGAAACTGTTTTCATGTGTGCATAACTCAAAGGGATTATTGTTAATTTTATAGCGTGTTTTCCAGTGCTGCTGTTGTTGACGTGGATGTGATGAGTGTTCGCCTTTCAGGTATGTTTATTTGACCTTGTTTGGTTGGCTAGATTCTCTAATTTCCCTTGCATGTTGATTAGGCATCCTTGTACGTTATCGTGCTATAGTGAGATACGGTTTTGATTAAACCCGTGTCTGTATGTGCTTTTGCTACGGAGATCTGAATAGTAAGTGGTTTAACTTACCTTTTAACGGGAGTCAGGACGTGCCGATTGTTAATGTTTCCTGTCTTTCACGTTTGTCATAGGAAACTCCCTCTCATTGCTATTCCTGCATTGGTTGCTGTTTTGTTTGTGGCGCCGCTAAGTGCTGCTGCCCTATACGGCTTTGAAGACGCTGCCGCTAACATTATGGAAGCTGGTGATTTATGACTTTGAAGACGCTGCCGTTAACATCACAAAAGTTAGTGCTGCCGATCTATACGGTTTTGAAGACGCTGCCGCTACCATTATCAAAAGGGGACTGTCTGGGTTTTTTTTGTGTGTGTGTGTGTGTGTGTGTGTGTGTGTGTGTGTGTGTGTGTCATGCTGTTTTAGTGCCCCGCCTTTAATGTATGGTTTGTTTATAGAGTTGTTTTGAGTAAGCCAGGCTCTTTGCCTGGCATACTTGAGTTGTCCTGCTTATTCGTGGTTTTTTTGGTTTATCTCGGTTTTAGTGTGTTTTTAAGCAATTGTGTCTCAATAAACACTGTAGATTTATATCTGATTCACATCTCCTGCCTACTCTTGAAGTAACCTGTGTTCTTTATATCTAAATTGAGTGGTTTAAATATCATCTTTTTGTCCCTGGGTTAAATTCCTAGGGTGGTGTAGTCGGATTTTCTTAGTGTTAACCCTCTGCCGCCACATTCTGGCGTAATCGGCAGGATGCCTCTTTTGTAGTGTGGAGACATGGGTTTTGTGTTTCTTGTTCTCTTTTTTTCCCAGACAATGGCAGTCCCTCTTTGTGGTGAATCGGCACAGGTCAAATTCATATTGCATATTGATGGTAAGTGCCTGTGCATTAGCAGGTATGGAGGACGAACTATGTGAGTTAAGACGATTGGTAGCGCAATTAAAATCTGATAATAAAAGGCTGAGGCAGAACCACGTGTCTGTTGCACAGCCTGGGTTGTCTAATACTTTTCTTCCTGTGGTTGCCGATCCCCCACCCGTTGGTGCTGGTGCATCGACTGCAGCGCGGTTTGTTTTTGTTCCCCGAGACCGTAAGTGTCCAAAGTTTAGTGGTCGGTCGGGCATTAGCATCAACGACTGGGTGGAGGAAGCCCAGTCTTGTATGCGGCTTCGTCATCTGTCTACAGCTGAACAGGCCTTTTTTCTCTTTGATCACCTGGAGGGAGAGATGAGGGAAGAAATTTATCGGTCTAGGAATGAGAAGGAGGATCCAGATAAAATTATTCAGGTATTGTGTGAATTGTATGGTTGTACAAAGTCATATGTAGCATTGGAAGAGTCCGTCTTTTCCAGGAGACAACAGGATGGGGAGACTTTGGAGTTCTCCTTAGACTTTTGAGTCTTCTGGAAAAGGTTAAGTCAGTCGCCTAATGGCATGCCTAATGCCGAGATTTTGCTGCAAGATCTGTTTGTTGAGTACGTTAATAATTGTGGTCTGCGACGTGAACTGAAGCAGTTAGTGCGGGGAAGCCCTGCGTTGGGAAAGAGAGGGCATGTCTGGGGGAGG
>JAOTRS010000016.1:16486281-16506032 GCA_028565755.1 Dinotopterus cunningtoni
AATGAATAAACAAATTCATGAATGGTAAAACACAGAGTGAAAAAAAAGTGTGGAAGTAATTTTTTTCAACGTAAAACACAGTGTTAGTTTTTACGATTTATTTTCCTTCGATGAATCAGACTCTTACTGTCCCTCTGGGGAAACCCTTAAAGGAAGCATGTAGAACCCCAACAGAAAGATAGAAATAATTAACCACTTAAAGAAATAATCTGTTTAGAGTGTATCTACACATCTAAAGTAGATTAAACAAAAGTCATTTAGTAAAAAAAAAAATACATTAATAAAAAAAAGTAGTTTAGGGTAATTACAACAATAATTTTAATAACACAGGGAAAATTAATAAGACCATTAAAAAACTTGTATACATGTACCGTATAAAGGCACCTATAAGTGAAGTATGCAAAACTACTTAAGCTTACAAACTTGTCTGTGGTTAATAGAAAGCACTTGGCTGATAGACAGGAATCAAAAGAATTAAAAGGACTTCCTTCTTAATTGTATAAACAATATCAGAATTTGGTGGTGTAGTGGTTAGCACTGTGGCCTTGTACCTCCTGGGTCAAGGGTTGGACTCCCACCTCGGGTCTGCATGTTTGCATGTTCTCCCCGTGCACAATCCAAAGACATGCAGATTAGGTTAACTGGCAGTCCCAAATTGTGCATGTGTGCCTTACAATGGATTGGCACTCTGTCCAGGGTGTACCCAGCCTCATGCCCAAAGTCTAATGGGATATGCTCCAGGCCCACACAACCCTGTATACAGGATAAGTGGTATAGGGGAAAAAAAAGGTAATACAAAAGGTGAAAAAGAGAAAACAAATTGGTAGATGGGTTAAGGGTTAAGAGTGTCTGAATAAAAATACCTAAATGTAAATCTTATTGCCTGAAAAAGAAAGAAAAAGAGTTATTCTGAGTGAAGATCAAAGTTAAAGCAGTAAGAGCATACATCTAGTGTTACAAGCATAATGTTGAAAACCTTAGTGTGCATGTGTGAATTTTTTAACCAGATAATGTGCTGTGTTTGAATGCAAGGAGTTTTATGTGAACAAGAAGCCATTAAGATGGCCACATGAGAGAGCTTTGTGAGGGTATACTGTAAATCAGGAGAGAGGGTTGCATTTAGCAGCAAGTTTATTGTTTTTTATGTAATCAGTCTTACCTAGAGTCAGCTAGCTAGAAGGACTGATACCTGCGGACACTGCAATAAGTGCATTTTACTGTGTGTGAGAAAGTGCAAGAGAGAGAGTGAGAGAGAGAGAGGGTGTTTCCTCACCACTCAGGTGGAACAGGTAGCTGATGGTTTCGCCCAACACAGCATGTTGTGTCATGCACACGCTTATGTCAGCACTGTAATGCCAACTTAAACCTGCTCCCAGTGTGACACAGGTGCAAAAGGTACACTCATGTCCCCATCACACTTTAAAACTTGACTAGGCATGTTGAAAACATAAAAATGTAATGAACTGTATTATTATTATTATTATTACTACTACTACTACTACTACTACTACTACTACTACTATTTATGTAGTAACCCAATCTTCGTGCTTGTCTTCAAGCTGGGAAACACAGTAAAAAAAAAAGATTAATGCTGTATCACAGCTGTGTTTGCAACATGCTGTTGCTGACTTTCTTTACACTTTTCACATGGTTTAGACCACACCTTCTTAACAGCTGTTAAACTGCTTTCATAGCTCAGTTCGTGGAATTCGTTCAATAAATCCTTGAATGGCTAGGAGTTGTAGCAAAAGTTACCCAGAAGTCATTGTGATCTAATTCACAATTTCCAATAAATAAATAAATAGTGATTTGCACTGTAGCCTCGCACCTCCAGGGTTGAGGGTTCGATTCCCACTTTAGGTCTTTGTACATGTGCATGTTCTCCCTATGCGTGTCGGTTTTCCTTCAGGTTTTATGTTTAAAAATGTATAGGAAGCCCAATGCAGCTATTATCTATAACTTATATGCAAATGGTAAATTTACAGTCTATTGGGAGTACTGGGGTGTCAGGTGTGGCATCCCTGGATTGTATTTAGGGTCTGAGGGTCATCATAAGCAGCTCTGCTGCTATAGGAGAAGTTATCTGACAACCTACAGGCATGCACACACTCACTTAAAGGAAACCCACCAAGCACAAGTGATAACAATCAAACTCCATATACAGAGATACAGTGGCAAAATTTAAACACACTACCCTGGAGGTGCAAGAGACAGTGCTAAGCATTAGACACCCCTGCTGTCTGACAGCTGACTCCACAACGTTATTCTGTACTGTTCGATAGTAACCTACCTAACTAGCCACATAAACACTTTTCACCTATACCACAAGCCAGGGTAATTGTGCTCATAATTTTAATAAACGCATTTTACAATTTTTTATGTAGTTACTGTACTTCAACTTCATTGTTTAGAATATGAAATGCGAACATTTCAAAGGGCTACAAACACACTGGTCCCGTTGCCCAGTCTGATGTTGCAGCTGAAATTTAAACCAAAGTCAAATTGAAACCAAATGAAGATTCAAGGTGACAAGGTGATTTCTTCACTTTCTCAATGACTTGTCCATTTCCCTTCCCTCTAATTCAGTGGAATTTATTTTTGTGTGTCTTTTTCTGTTTGGCTTGATTTCATTTTGCATAAACATTTGCTGAGCCTTGTGTAGGAAAGGTCTGGGCTAAAATGAATTTACCATACGGGTGACTTGAAAGTGAATTGCGACAACCCGTTGCAACAGATGGTGATCTCTAGCCAGATGTTTTGGTGCTGCCCTGAGGTCTAATTATTGTGTTCACACCTGCCCTTGGTAACCTTACAATAGCAAGTACACTTTGCTCTCTTTGTCTCTAGTTATTGCAGCGAGATCAGTGCTATTTCAATCCTCTGAATAATACACAGACGATAGAGTTGCGTGCACTTTTAGAACCTATTAGATGAAAGCCACAGAAGGTTATCATTTCTGATAGAGCAAAACACCCCCTTAAAACAGGAAGCTCAATTGTTACCACAGGAAGTTTCTGGCCTTTAGTTTCCTTAAGAGTTCTTAAGCAGAAGACACAAGAGTGGCAAGAGTGGTTACAGATGTGGAATCAGTGTCTAAATCATTTTTAAAAAGATATAAAAGTGAAATAAAGGAGTTATTATTCATTATATTCCACTATTTGGTGGCAAGGTGGCTTAGTGGTTAGCACTGTCGCCTTCTTCCTCCATGGAAGTTCGATTCCCACCTTGGGGTCTGTTTGCATGGAGTTTGCATGGAGTTCTTCCTGTGCTTGGTGGGTTTCCTCTGGCTACTCCAGTGTTCACCCCACAGTCCAAAGACATGCAGAATGCTAATTGGCATTCCAAATTTTCAAATAGTGTGTGAATATGCATGTGTAATATACCAGAGGTCCTACCACAGTCATAAAATGGGAATAAATACAATGGTTACCATTGGCCTCCACAGTCCCTAGTTGGACTACAGAGGTTTCGAAATGGATGAGAGATCTTCCACTACAATAAAATTTCATTATGGGCTTAAGTAAAGGGAATAAAAGCATAACACAATGTTGTTGTAAGTACTGTATACTGATGAATTAAATAATGTATATGATACAACAAGGACAAGGAACTGGACTGACTATGCAAATAAAGGTGGTGTAGACAGTGGTGTAGAGGTATTCTATAATAAATTATCATTTTCTAAAACAGATATCATTCCATAATAGCATTACAGTATATTATGTACAGTATATGTATATATATTAAGAATGTTTCAAGACTGTATATATCATCACATAAGTGTTAAGGGTGCATGCTACAGTAAGTAAGCAAAATGGTTCATTGTAGACTTTTTTGATCCATATTGTAAATAGGTTTGCTGAGTTTCCTTTAGTAAATAAGGGAAATCATTCGCTGTGCAAGTAAGAAATTTAAGAATGCACCTTTCCTCTTACTCTCAGTAGGTTCAGTAGCCTGAATATTAGTTAGGTGAAAGTCAAGAAGAGGTCCTAAAGTTGCTCAAAATTTTGGGATCACTTATTAACTTCTGATTTAAAAATTTTTCTACATTGTAAAGCAATCGATCCTGAGTGCGTCCAAAAAATGCAATATTCTCCTTTGAACAGTTAAAATTGAGATGTGACAGCTACTTATGCTCTGTAAAACCTTCATAACACTAATCTAAGTGCCTATTTTGACCCTGGTAATTCAAAGTGAACTTCTCCTCTGCAGCAGAGATAGGTTTTGGTCTTGCTTTCCCTGGAACGGTCTTTATGAGAGCCAGTTTCATCATGGTGCTTGATGGGTTTTGCAAATGCACTTGACAATACTATTCTTGCAAGAACTATTACAGAAAGGCTGACCTCCATGTCTGGAAATAACCACTGACTGCTGCTGTTGTTGTTACATAATTACCTAATTTCATGTGTGTGGTTTCATAGTTTTGAAATCTCCAGTATTGATGTAGTATGTAGACAATAAATCACTTAACAAAAACTAAAATAAAGAAATTTGCAAGTGATCTCAAACTTTTGAGCAGTAGTGTATACCTTTCTAAGTAAAAACCTGCTTTGTATGCAGAAGTGCTGGATTTGGCTTCTTTCCTCAGCCATGGAGTTCAGTGCCAATGGTTCTCTACAGTACAGCTTTAGCTGACATCACTGCTGATACAGAACATGCAAATAAAATCTCACACTCACGCACGCATGCATGCTCACACACACACTTTGCTTGTGTTTCTTGCGTCAAATGAAGCTCCTGTTGTTTCCACCCACATGAAGGCCTCTTCTTTGGTTAACACCAAGACACGGTACTTTGATTGTCAATTGATTTGTTATGCCAGGTTTCTTCAATGCCAGTCCTGGAGGGACAGGGTCCAGCAAAGTTTGTGATAAACCAACACTTAAACGCAACAAATTAACTTGGTAATTAAGAGATTAGTTGAATCTGCTGTGTTTGAGCACAAGAATCACCAAACTGTGCTCGACACTGGCCCTCCAGAACTGCAATTGAAGAACCCTGCTTCAGACTCTTATGTAGGCTAAACCTGCAGAATATGATATCATTTACTATACATATGCACTGTTAATGTGACATTATCCTCATTTACAGTTCTATTTATATTACCGTTGGATGGACAAATATAAACTTTCTTTCGGCTGGTTCCATCGAGGGGTCGCCACAGCAGACCATCAGATCCACACACAACTCAGCATTGTTTTTTATGCCAGATGCCCTTCCTGACACAACCCTTCCATTTTTCTAACCGGGCTTGGGACTGGGATAAATCATTCAAGCTCTATCTTCCACAGTGGCAAGTAAATAAGAACCATGCACTGGAAGATGTAATTAAATTACAAGTGTTGTATAGTGAGGAACAACACAAAATGGTCTACAAAGACTTTGGCTTTAATAAAGCATAAGCAGCAGCATAATTAATGAACTCATAACATTTCTGCAGTGTCGGCAGCACATTACGTAGGAGTATCCATGACCCTAAACACACTGCAAGACATCAGCATACTTCTGCAGTACAGTATTCAAATCTTTGTGTTGTACATCTGCTGTGTTTAATTATCAGATTGATGAGCTAATACAGTTACTGGGCTTTGGTGTAATGGAAGCAAACATATTAAATGAATGTCGTACAAAAATAAATAGTCTTTCATTTTATTTTGTAAAGTAATGAAGACAGAATAATGTTCACTTCAGTGGTATTTTAAAGCTCACTTTCATCTAGAGAAAGAATACAAGAGGCTGAAATAAAGAAATTGGTGGATCAGACTACGTACATACCTGCCGAGTTTAGGATTATGTTACCAGAGATTAGTGTAGTTTGGTTGTAAAACAGTAGTGTCATATTTGGAATGTAACTTCAGGGCATGTTTGTGTTGTACTGGAAGTCATACCTAGCGTTCCTACACAATCTAAGCCCTTTCATCAATAAGTGTGTAAAAAAAAATACCTCCATCCATCTAGGAACTGTAGTCCAACTGTAGTTTTTTGGACTGGGAAAGCCAATGGCAACCATTGTATTTACTCCCATGTTGTACGTTCGTGGTAGGACCTCTGGTCAATGCTCACACATGCATTCACACACTATGGGTAATTTGGGAATGCCAGTAAGCTTAATCTGCATGTTTTTGGACTGTGGGGGGGAACCCACCAAGCATGAGGAGAACATGCAAACTCTATGCATACAGACCTGCTGCGGGAACCGAACCCAGGATCTGGAGTGCAAAAAAAAAAAAGCGTATTTGAGATGAAAAAAAGTGTAAGTGAAAGTGTATTTCATTACATCTAGGTTTAAAACTCTTTAAAAGTGTGTCTCAGTGTTCCCAATAAAAATTAGCACACGGAAGTGTACATGGAAGTTCGGAAGATTTCTAAAAGTTGGGGAAAGAAAAATATAATTATCAGAATTTACGGAAAATTCAATGGTTCAACATTTATTTAGTTTTAACAAGTGCTTTACCCAAATTAGGCACATGGTGGATCTGGAGCCTATGCTGGGAATACTGAACAAGAGGTGAAAATACACACTTAAACTAAAGGCCGTTCCATGATGAGCAAACATATTCACACCTAGGAGCAATTTACAGTTATTTCCTACAGTTGGTAAGGTATTTCACAATCATGAACAACATATGATATTCAACCAGCACCAACACAAACATTTGGTGTCATAGCTACTTAATACTTTGCAGTACTATTTAAAAAAAAAAACTGACAACATGTCTATGATGCTCAGCACTGTCACAAACAGAAGAGCACTTACACACTCTGCAAAGCTGACAGCAGACAAAAGATATAAAATTACTTGTTAAAAAGTCATAACACATCATTTTGCTTAGAGAACAAAGAAGAATGAATTAGTCAGGGGTTATGTTTCCACTGATTTTTAACAAGAAGAGAGATCAGACGAGGGAGGATTTGATAGTGAGGTTCACATGTGTACTGTCATGAGAGCCCACTGTTCTCATATGAGAACATCATATATTTTTTAAGTATATTGTGGGTATATCCTTGTGAGCTCCTCAAATGATATTATTTTTTTTGCCAATCGTCTTCCTCTTTAAAAGATACTGATCAAATTTTATCTTTATCAGGTGCTTATAAACAGAACTAGTGAAAATATATTAAAAAGCACATAACATCATAGTTTGGTTCTTATGTTGAGATTGACATGATGAGAGAGATTGATGTAGACCTTCATCTTCACTTTACATGATAAGATAATTCATCCTTTATGGGATAACAGCATAAGGGGAACCTGCACTATAGTGTACTTAGAATAATGTTTTGTGTTGTAATGTTATGGCTGATCGGTATATATGCAGGCAGAATGTCTCATGAATCATATCTCCTGTACCTGCATAGATTGTTTTAAATGTCTTAATTGTGTGCTCTGCTAATGAATTATAAATAAATGAGAGATAAGATGATGAATAAAGCCATGAAAAGCAGCTGCTTTCATGTCAGTTGTTATAGCATCATATCATATACAGTATTTACCCACTAGGCTAGAGGCAGAAAGCTCTACTTTTTAGCACAATTTCCAGTTTTGCAATGACAACACTACAAATATGATATTGTCATATGCATCACAAACCATCTCGAAATGTGGTTTGAGTGAGCATTTTCAATATCCATTTGACTGCATTCACTCATGTACTGTAATGTTGTAATAGTAATGCCAAGTGTGACTGGTGTTTGTTTCACATCAATGTAAAATTCACCACAATCAATCCAATGCATGGATTTGGCAAAAGGGAGGAAAGTGGAGAACATGAAGAAACACTATAGTAAACAAAAAGAGATTAGGATTGAACAACAATGCTACCCACTGTAAATGATTATTATAAAGGTATGTCTTTACATTTTGTCATGTTCGAGCTTAGAGCTGTCAGAGAATGAGAAAAAGAAGGGTCTAGTAAGAGAGGATGACAGAGGAGAGGGTGAAATCTTAGAGAGGTCAAATGAGCAGGACCAAGACACAAAGCCAGATCTGGTACAAGTTTCAACAAGAGACACTTATTAATGATTGCATGTATATATACACAATTTAATTAATATATCAATTCTTTTTATACTGCTTTATCCTGTACAGTGTCACAGGAAGCTTGGAGTCTATCCCAGGAGACTTCAAGCACATGGCAGTGTACTGTACACCCTGGACAGGATGCCAATTCATTGCAGTGCACACACACTACACTCAATTTGGGAGTGCCAATTAGCCTGATCTGCTTGTCTTTGGACTGTTGAAGGAAACCGGAATACCCGGAGGAAACCCACCAAGCACAGGGAGAGCATGGACACAGACCCCGACACGGGAATCAAACTGAAACCTGGAGCTGAGAGGCCACCGTGCTGCACAAAAGTAATTCAAGGTAGGAAAACCAATGAACTGGCGATATGGGTGGTCAAGGCTTACTGAAGCAAATTGGGGAGTTATCAATTGGGCTATCCTGTGTAGTCCGACCCAATAGAAGAGCTAGCTAGTGTAGCTCAAATTGAGGAAAAGGTTAATGCTGGTTGTGATAGAAAGGTGTCAGAACACACAGTGCATTTCTGTCTTGGTAGCAAAGTGGGCACCTACTCAGTACTAAGCACGCGGTCATAATGTTGTGGCTGTTATATCTGTACATGATATACAGTACACTAAGGGTTTAAAACACAATGGCGGCAGGACTGAGAGAAACACATGTCCGCGCGCGGATTAGCCCGCAGCTCGTGCTCCTCCTCTGCATGGAGTTTCTGATCACATGACCGAAAGTGGCTGATTTGGGCTCGCGCACAGGGAGAGTGTTCCAAAAAAAGGGAAAAGGAAAAAAAAGAAACCAGCCCAAATTTCCCTAAGTCTAATTTTTACCCTAACTTTTAATTACATTTCCTTTCTATTTCATTCCAGAGCTTTTTAAATTATTTTTTACATAATACATTTTCCTTATAGTGGAAGAATTTAGGTGCACGAAGTTTAATAAGCGGCCGACATGGAAATTGGGAAGCTGGAACCGAGCGGCGGAAAAGCCACACCACGGCGAGCGTGTTCAGTTCTCTAACGAGGACATTCTGTGGGGAAGACGTGGTGGATTTGACGACTTCTTGGGACATTCTGCCTCCTGTTTGCTCTCCCGAGTTTTTGATTCAAAGTTGAGGGGGCAAAATGGCGGCCGATTCCGTGCAGGTACGTAAAGTTAAGATTTCTGTCTCCAAACATACTCGGTTTCTTATTAACAGCGCCTGTTTACAATCTTTTAGGTTTACATTAACGGTAAAGGTTTTATTATGGCTATTTTTGTATTGATTTTAGATAGCTTAGAAGAGTTTTCCCATTGGAGATTAAGGCCTGTATGAAATACCTGCCGCATCCCGAATGGCACAGTGTTCCCTACATCAGCCTCTTACATATTGCGAGTGTTAATGGCGCTGTGCAGCCTACAGAGTACACTTTGTGTCCAATGCAGAGCCATTTGGGATGTAACCAGTGAACTAGAAAGCCAACTGTTGATTCAGGCTTAAGAGGGAATTTGTTTTGTTGTTGTTCCACAGCGTGTTTGTAAATTATTATTATTAAAGTCAAATTAAGATGTTAGTTTTTTAATAATTTAGAATTGTGTTAAACAGTGAAACACACGTGTAGCCTAAATCTGTGATGAGAAACAAATTACAGCCTAGCACAGAACACTGATTTTCTGTTTCAGATTTTCTTTACGGATTTCTCTTAAAATCTAAATTCTGTTAGTGAACGATTGCGAAAATAATGTGATCTCTAGTCGGAGGAAAATCTTACTTATCAGGGATTTTGACAGCAGAACTCCATGCTGTCCCACCCATAAGCTGTACTGGCTGATTCTTTATGGCTGAGGTAATGTTAATGCTGCAAAGCCCTGGATACAAAACACACACACACGGTTTCTTTGCCTCAATCAGATTCACACACATTTACCCCTGCAACTAATTTGGGCTTGATTTCCAATCCATAGCAATTAATACCAGCTGCCTAATGAACAGGCGTATCAGCTTTCACTTGCCTGTTCCTGAAGCATACCTAACATTAAACTGTAACACTTTACTTATGGAGAGTGAATTGTCATGATTAGTGAACATAAACTATTAAAGACGATGAAAATTAGAATCCAACAATCGTTAAACATTTAAGATTAAAATTAATATTATTTTAATTTAAGGGAAACTGTAACATTACAGCAGCCAGTTCACATCTCATACAAGAAATAACCAACAAGGCATAGAAGTTAAAATAATAATAAAACAAATCACAATGAGAAAAGGTTAAATTTAAAAACAGAAAAAGTTAAAAACCGTGTTGTACAATTGTGAGATTAAAAGAAAACTGTTGTGTTCATAACACTTAGGTGTTCAGGAAGTGAAATGCAGAGTTTATGGCTGTACTGAAGTCTAAGAGTTTCCCCCCTGTGTATTACTGTATGACAATCGGACTGAGCCATGCATATCACTAAGTTTATCAATAATATTTAGAATATACAGGGAAACACCATTTAAAAATAAAAGCCTCCCTAAATCTGTCAAAGAGACCTACAGAGGCAGTGTAATGTGAGACATGGTTTGTGTGTATGTGTGTGTCAGAATTTTGTTGATACATTAGTAAGTGGTGAAGTCGGGGAACTCGGGCCCAGGTCTATTATTAGTAACATATCCTGTAGCACATCATACCGCCAGCTCCCCTCGAAGCTACTGAACAATGTAAGAATACAAGAAAAGCTCAGCTGTGTGAGTCATTGTGAAGGTTTTTTTAAAAATAATTTTTACCCCCAAATTTGCATTACAGCTGCACTGATTTACATCAGGATGTAAGCTTTTGGTTTAATAATGCACATTATTTAATTTAATGTTTACTGACTACTTTTACTGAGTTTTTTTTTTTTTTTTTTTTAAGATGAAGAAAAAGTTTTGATTAATATACAGTGGGGTCGAAAAGTCTGGGACTTTAAATCATGGGATTTTTCAATTTATATAATAAGTTTTAGAATAAATCAAACAAAGTTTATGTACAATATTGATCCTGTGATCTCCTTTGTACAAACATATAGCCTTTCCATGAGCGTAAGGCCTATTCCTTTCATTGAAGTGCCAGAAGGTTCAGATCACACTCCAGTGTTTTTCTTAATCATCACTGGTGGTTTTTGTGACACCTCGGGTGCTCGCTTGGCATTCATATAAATTTTTCTGGGATTTTATTTTTCACCCAGGTTTTTGTTGATAAGATAACTAATAAATGCATTTTCATTTACTGTCTCAGACCTTTGGACCCCACTGTAATGTTATACATTACAACATATGCTTATGGCTTTGTTTAAACAGGCCTTTACTGATAAATCCTATGATATGCATCTCAAACAAAACGACCATGTGCAAATATAAGAGCTATTATTATAGACTAAATGTAAAACCTGTCAATAAACATGAACCCTCTCAACTCTTAAGCTCTCAAACAAGCATGCGCTGTGCAGACAAAAGGACACACCAGTATTCGGTTTCCAATCTTGTATTAGATTAAGATTTTATCACCGATTCCTAATGTAAGAAACATATTGAATTTCTCCTTGATGGATGACAAATGATACATCTTTCTTTGATTATTGGAATCATCAGTACGTATGTATTCTTGATAAACTGTATTATTTATGGTAAAGACTGACTGAGATAATAATGTTAGAAAGTATTAGCTAGGTGAGTTTTTCATTCACATGCTGATTTTAAACTACCTTGTTAACAAATGGATGTTTTGTGTGGTACTTTAGTCTCAGTAAATGCGTCTGCGGCTCCAGAAAGCAATTAGGCACACACTTATCTCATTTTGCATTTAAATTTCGACTCTCAGCAGTGCTAGCTAGAGCAGTAGAGGACGTAGAGAAGCATTGCAGAAATAGTAACTAAATGGTTAAGTAAATAATGGTTACTGCTTTTATCATATCAGCAGTTTTACCTTTTACAGTATTGTTTAACCTGTTGGTCTGATTGCTAACGCTGTAGATAAGTCACCTTGTGGAGCTTTCTCACGCAGGCACTCACTCCAGATCGTTTCCTCTTCAGGTGCTCTGAATAATAACCAAACCTGAGATGGTTTTATGCAGCGTCTTGATTTGTTTCCATTTTTTCCATTGTGTGTTGAACAAAACGTGTCATTCACATGTCAGAAAGTAAGATTTATCTTACTTTCTATTATTACTATTATTGCATTAGTTGGATTTTTTTTGTCCTGTTATATTATTTATAATTTTTTTTAGGTATTACAGTACGTATTCGCTTTAAGATAAAGGTTGTTAGTAATGCAGTCACAATTTACACTTTTCAGAATTAATGAATATCATCCACAATGCTGTACAATACATAAATACATCAACTACAGGATAATTCAGTAGTCCGGACTGAGCAATTTTGAAACTTATTTCAGGAACAGGAACTTATTATTTTTAATTGAGGCAGATTTTAGGCAGACTCTATTCTTCTTGTTAAATATATATTACATAGTTGTTTTTAAGAATAGTGAAATATTTTCACTTTCATTTATAAAATATTTTCATATTATTCATATAATATATTTTCATTTATAAAATATTTTTTTAATATGAAATATTTTCATTTTTTGCCAAATTGGTATTGACACATTTTGTACTATTCCCTGGCTTCAGCCTACCAGCAAATAGGATGCCATTTACCGATACCAGTGGCCACTTTTGGTTAAACTGTCAGCTGTGCAGATGTATATCACTGTCTCGGAGAAAGATCAGATATGCAGTTTGTTAGACGTGTTCACTAACATTTCAGGAGAAGGTCTAACAAGTTTTATATTTAGTTTTTGCTTGTAAGCGCCTTTACATTAGCATTTAACTAGATTTAATTTATTTCATAAAAAGGTTTTTGTTGGGCTCTGTACATATTAAATAGGTAACTGTATAGGATGCTAAAACACCTTTTGAAGCTGTTATTGGTTACAAAAAGTTACAGAAGGAAATTCCTTTAAAAGAACAAGCTTATTTTTTGTTGTTGTTTACTATCAGACCTGCTATTTGGTGGTTTAAAGGCTATACATTAGCATTGCTAAGTGACTTATTGTTGACTGCAGACACTTTTATTGTGTCAGATTCAGAAACAGTTGTCATTTCATTAGAGTTTTACAAGTTGCAGCCCACGTGTTGTTTGTCATGCAGTGATCCTGTAGTTATAGGCATGTGTATATAATAAAGTGCGTTTTATACTTGACACGTAAGTGCACTGCGGTAATGAGAGCAGCATTGTTGAGATATATGATTACATACGTTCAACTAGAGGATTGAAAACACACTGAAAAAAATCTGCTGGACACACTGAAGACCAACATCCCCATTTGTATTTTAACATGGGGGGGAATAAAAGTTTAGTGATGGGAGAACCAGTTATGTAAGTACTCCGTTACTGTCCAGTATGCAGTTTGTGACCCACGTCTGACACAGTGTGGCACGGTGCTGTACTGCCCCTGATATTTACAGTGGTATTGTGCTTGGATCATGATGTGTATAACGCTCCCCACAACTGCAGAACACACGTGGCAGCCATCTTGCATACTTGAACACGTAGTTAAACGCAAGAGTAATCCATCTTTAACAGCACTACAGGGCACCACAGCTGAAGCTTAAACTTAACTGTCTTTCTGTGTCCATGGGTTTAAAGAGACAGCTCTGGACATAGTTAGTGATGAGGATGGGATTTATTTGGGGCCTTAGAGAGAGACAGAGACAGAGAGATTTGAGCCCCAGGACAGGAAACTGTGCTTATGGTTAAGACTGATGGAGGACAGGAAAATGAATTATTTCATGTTCTTCTGTGGCTGATTTTGTGTGTGGTGTTCAAATGGTGCTAATCTATCATTCAGGAGCTATTATGGAGGTCAGAGGGCTTATAACGTAAATCTTTTTTTGCTAAAGAGAAAGAAGAAAATACAGGCTTTAGGTCATGTTAATAGATCATGTAAACATTAACGTTAAAGGTCACAACCATTTTTTCCCCTTAAAGAATAACATTAGACAATGGCTTTGTCAAATAAAAAAGACATTAATGTTTAACTTTGATCCCAAAATATTTTTTTTGATTTTGTGGTTTTTAAAATTACCTAGATGGCATAGTATGTAAATAAAATCACTTTTTTTGTATGAAAAAAAGTGTCTTAAGGAACAGCTGAAAAAAATTTGTGCAGAGGCAGTTAAGTTCTAGTGAGCAGTGTAAAATTTTAAACAGGTACCAGAGCAGTATCGCTGCTCGCCACATTCCTTGTGATTGTGTGTAGACTACTGTATTCTCTGATAACTCCTGCTTCTAATAGGAGGTGCTGATAACATTGTTATCGTTAACACTGGGGGTGTAACAGGTACACACAGTCGTATTTGTAGCGTTTGGTACTGACAAAGACCATGAAGTTCCCACTGCGTCTTTAGAAAATGTGGAAGTACGCAGAAGGAACAGGGCCGAAATGGAAAAATATGCCTTTGTCAGTTTGTACTACTTCCTTGCCATGTTCCTGTCAGGTTCTTCGTGTGTCTGTCATGTCACGTATGTCCTATCGTGATCTCACAACGTCTGATGAGATTGAACCTTGTTATTACTATGTCCAATAAGACTGCAGTATGCTTTCACTGGGCACTTATCACATGTTTACTATGTTGTCACTGCATCTGGTGGGTTGGTATAAATACAGCAACACATGAAGCGCTTTTCAATGTGAAGTCATGGTGTGAGGAATTGGATCCTGTATTCATACTAAATTCTCAGAATGTGAATTAGATACGCAGTCATGATGGGAACTACAGGAAAGTAATGTAGTATGATCTGCGGTCTTTTCACATCAGTTAATTCAAATAAACAGGCAGCATGTCTCCGAGGATCGGTAGCAAGAAATTCCATTCATACAGGTTTGAAAATTTAGATAAACAATTGTATTTAAAATATGATTTAGTGTTTCGTACTGAGCTGCAATTAGCCGGTCAGATTTATACCATTTCCAACTTTAGTGCGTTCTACAGATGATGTGGGAAACTGGATGTTGATGTCTTGCTGTCAAAATGCTAGGCAGCTAATCTGATGTATCTTTATCAAACTGCAAACTGTATAACCAGAGTTTTAGATTCAACAAAAACCAATTGAAAGGTAAGAAGTATTACTTAGTTTATTTATTAAGCAGTTTGTAGTCATGATGATTTAATGTCATTCTGTAAACAGGAAAAAAAAACTCAGATTTGGGAATAAAACCCCAAGTTGACTTCTGTTGCAGTGAGATTTTTAAAGTTGTACATTTCTCATAAACTTGAGTGTTTGTTTTAAATTGCTTCTCACAATACTTAAATGAAAATTTCAATACTTTCACAACACAATGGTTTACAGTAGGTGTTTTTACATGAACCGTAATATTCCACTAATTATGGGCTGTTCCTGCCCTGATCCAGCCTGATGGGAATAAATTTTCATTGCGAACGATAAGGGTGTGTAGACGTTTGATAATCCTTTTAGTAGGTAAATAATAGCCATGTAAACACTTGATCCTATCTTTTCGCTCTCTTTATTTTTATTTTTTATAAATGGGTCCTTTCTTTACATATTTGCCTGACGTGGGGGTATGTGTTTACTTTCCCATGTGTTTACCTTTATCCACTGGGTCTCTGACTGAGGAAGGGGCACTGATTGACTCACCTTTTTTTGGAAGGGGGGAAGAAAGGAAGCCTAACCCAACAGGCCATGGTGACGTAGCACTGTCCTGATGGTGGCTGTGCATGTTTCAGTACCAAATGCCTCCACGTTTATCCCCTTTTAATCACCTTTGTCATTCTCAATTGGATTTAGTTGAAGGTGCTAGTTCTGGTGACTAATCTCAATTTGTTGTGCATTTCGTCCACTATACGCATGTACATGCATACTTCAGAGAGGTTAAAATGGAGCTGAACAAATGTTGTATCTTCTAAGCAGCACTTTCCACACACTCAGAATATTAAAAAAGCATATCTAACTGTTCTGTGTTAAAATCATTAGCTGTGTGCTATAGTCTCTGAAGGATTTGGGTGATAAAATATGGTCTCCAAGGACAAAGTAGGAAGTTGTTTTCATACCACTCATTTGGAAAGTTCAGCAGTCTGATTATATAATATTATTAAGTATCGAGGCACCAGGCAAGTTCCTAAAAAGAAAAAGTTTTACTGTTCTCCCAAACTCACGCCAGCACCATGTCAGTGGAAAGATGGTAACTACCTCATTCAGGTTTTTTATTACTGCATGAGAGAACAAGAAGCCACACTATAAATCAGCTACATTTAAAATGTTCTTGTAAGTCTAGTCTTACTGCAGCTCGTTAAAAAAAAAAAAAAAAAGCAAAAAGAAATGTGGCGTCTGACCCACTTCCACCATAATTTCCTCCTGTCCCTTATCTAGTAACTGAAAGTCTAGTCCACTAGACCGGTGCTAGAATATTGAAGCCGTTTTGGCGAAACAAAATGACTATGATAACCTTTTCACCATTGTATGCTTTTGCCAGCATGAACTCGTCTCTAGAGTCAGCGTCCATGTGGCAGTGTGTTTTATAAAGCACTTGTTATCAACTGTCACCCGTCAGTGTGTTTTTACTTCTGGGAGTAAATCATGAATATTTTGATGTATTCAGAGACTTTTCTCAACTCTGTGCCTTTTACCATAAATAACCCAAGTTCAGGTAACAATAGCGCTACGTTATTGACAATATGTCAATATGTCTACAATAAAAAAAAAAAAAAATCGGGTCTACCCACTATGAAGCGTTTAATCTGCCAGGAAAATAACAGAACTTAGAGGTTAGGTTAGACTAACCATCTTTTCCGATAAATTCAGCCTTCTGCGTTATGATTAGTTAAAAGAATTCATTCTCATCAGTGGATGAAAGACATAGGGGATGAAAGTTTGAAGTAACGACAGGTAAGACAGTTGTTTTTACAGAGTTTACCAATCAAGGATTGGAAGCAATATTTCCTTCCTGGAACTTGTCACATCAGGACCTGATGGGCAAACATGTACACAAGGACTATATTTATTCTAACTAGAGAGAAAGGATCAGATCATTTGTTTACATTACTAATATTTACTCAGGATGAAAATCACCAGTTAACACCCAATATGATATCATTATACCAAGTCCCAATTTGATTAAAATTGCGATTCTGTAACTATTATAATTTTATGATTGGGAATTTTTTTTCCCCCAGATTTAGTTAAAATTTTAAACCTTCCTCAAAAAAGTGTTTAAAAAGGAATTTAATCCAGCCCATTCTTTATAAAATTAGTTTTCTAATTATTAGTTCTAAAATTAGTTTTCTAATTATTAAAAATTTGTTCATCCCTATTATAAAATGATTTTACAGTCAGTGTGGCGATATGTATATCATAATTCGTAACTGAATAGATTTTGCCCCATCTCTTATTTTTACCTACTGAATGGATTATCCAAGGTTTACACCACCCCTCTCACTCCAGTAGAAAACTCATTCTGATTGGGCGGGGCAGGTCAGACTCTGCACACCCTTTTAAAATTACATGACCATAAAGCAACATAAATCGTGTCGGTCTTTTTTGCTTTTTAATGTGACATGCAACAACAAACTTCAAATGCCAAATAAAAATTTTAAGGTTAACCTGGTTGTGCAAGTGTGCAGGCCATTGTGGTCAGAATCAAACACTTTAAAAGTCATGTTTACAAGTTACCCTACACCAGACACTATTGTGTTTCTGACTAATTCCAAATAAATATTTGTTCTTTCTGTAGGATTGTTTTGACTGTTTATTAGGTTTTGTAAGACTACTTTAACGTGTAAGATAGAACACCATCGTCAGCAAGTGGAGAAAATGGGGCAGCAGAGTGACATTTCCCAGAAAAGCACTCACTCAAAAGTAGTGTTAATCAGTCTAATGTTGGTGACTGACGTTTTTTTTTAATTTTTTAAACGTGATGACTCTGTATTAACTTAAATTGTGGTTAGAATGACAGTCAAATTTTTTATCCTTTTTAATTCCATGGTCTGTGTCTGTGTCGCTGCCTGCAGTGCTGTAGACATACTTTTATTTGAATATTTTTAGCAGACCGCCGTATCTATTTTAGTGTCTATTTTATGTATAAAGATGTCTTTGTTATTCTGTGTATGAGAGAGAGACATGGTACTGACTGGACAGTGGCCCTGGCTCATTCAGCACCCTTTAGATGTACTAGTTTACACCAGTGTACAATATCATGTACATTCATGATTAGAATATTTTAAAATCACGAATTTGAGTTATTATAGAATGTTTTATGGTTTAAAGTCCCCAAGGTTGAACTTTTTAAAAGATCTGATTGACACTGCAAAAAAAAAATCACCCTGCGCATCGTGAAGCGTGGTGGTGGCAGCTTGTCTTCACCTGGGACCGAGCCTTTAATCAAGATGGAGAAAATCACAGATTGCTCCAAGTACCAATTCTGTTTTGACATGGAAAAAATTTACTCTTAATTTATGAGTTGGAATCACCAGGTATTACAACTTTGTAAATATCTGGATTCAACAGCCAGGTTTTTATACTTACTATATAGTATATTCCTATATATATAGCATAGCTTTATATAGCATATAAAATAATTTATTTATTTTTCATTTTTTATTGCTACAAAGCTAACTAGCTCCTAAGACAAGGCTGAATTCAAAATCGCTCTCCAACTCCTGATAAATGGCACTACTTGGTGTGTGAGACAAGGAATTGTACAGCCCTGGGTACCAGCTTTCCATTTAACGCTTCAACCTGGAACACAGAAGCTAATGGAGATGATAAAGTGTAGTAAGTGGAAATATAAAGAGAAAGCTGTAAGACTTACAGGACTGTCCACCACCTTCATGATTTGTTCTTCTCACCTTTGGCTACATAGAAGCAGTAAGAATTTAAAACCACATTCACCCGTTAATTACACAAGCTGTCAGTTGCTAACTGTTGCTCACCAGCTCTGCCAGCAGCAGCAGTTGGTTAGTTCAGCCATTCGTTAAAGGATATTTGTTGGTGAAGCAAAATACCCGGTTAAGTAAAGAAAGAAACCATAATCTCCCATTATCTCTTCATAACAAATGCTGTTTGTGGAACTGTTGTATAAAAGAAATATCAGATATTGCTTAATTATAGCCGTAATCCCTGTGCTTTGCTTTTGAACACACCCACCTTTTTTATAGTTGCTGTGGAAGGCCAGTGTGAGATCCTGCTCCATGGCAGCAGCTCAACAACTGGTCACAGCCTGAGGATTTATTTAGAACTGGATGTGCCTGTGACTTTGTTTGTGTAGAATTTAATAGCACACTCGTGAGTACAATTAAAAAAATGTACAGCGCCATCTGTTGAATTTTGGAATAAACTTAAATGTTTACGTGTTACTTTGAAGTGCACTGAATGCATTGTAAGATCTATTATTATTATTATTATTATTATTATTATTATTATTATTATTATTATTTTAAAAAATTATATATCAGTGTGTTTTTCCATTTAAATTTTAATTCTTCCCTTTCTCTTTGCGATGAAACTAAGTCTATATGCTACCTCAAGATTGGCCAAATACACCTGTGAAAACCCCATAATTTGTCCAGTTTTTATGTGATGCGTGCACAAGTAAACATACAATTTCTAAAAACGTCTTGATGTGTTCTATTACTCATTTTGCGTTATATCATCTTGCGTCCCCCAAATAATTGTTTGGCAAATTTCTTAAATGTAGAGACCCAACAACTTTC
>JAOTRS010000016.1:16506132-16520253 GCA_028565755.1 Dinotopterus cunningtoni
ATATACTGTATATAGATTAAATTTTTTATCATTTGAAACTACTACTAGTTCTTAAACAGGACCAGAAAGTCCAACTGAGAATGAGGACGCTAAAAAAAAAGAATTGAACCATGAATCAACCATACAGCACTAAGATAGTTCATGGTAAGGAAAAGTGGTGTTTAATACGGCCTACACGTGATACGGAGAACCCTCCCTGACGTACAATTACCTTTAACGCTACGATTTTAAGGAACACATGTGAATACAGGTGCATACATATACTCTCTTACATTAGGGATTTTTTTTGCATTTGCTCAAGATTAAGTTCCACCATCCCATATGAACCAAAAGTGATTAGTATTGAGGTGTGTGTAGTAACCCAGGAAGGAGCTCCTCCTTCTCTTGTGGTTTCTTGTGAATGACTTTCACCTGCCAGGTTAAACTTAACCTGCTTTTCAGACTAGGAGTCTCCCATGGGAGTGTGTGTCGCACAGGCTGTTGCGCTAATTTCAGAAAAAGCTGTCAACCACGATTAGGTACAGGCTTATCCACCAGGCTTATCAGGACACGATTAGACACTGTATGGGCCAGTCTCAAAGATTTACTGCCAAGCTTGTAGTGGAAATGTTACGTGATGGCGTCTCTGGATTTCGTCCGATAAGCTCGTTTGCGTGACAGATGAGTGTTTGAGATTGACAAAAGCCTGCCAAAGCCTCGGTAAGAAATAATAGATATTGTTTCATATTGGAAAGTAATGTTGACATCTTCACTTGTGTGTTTTATTTGATAATAATTGGCCTAGATATTTCAGGATTGATTTTCAGGATGATCCTGAAATCATAAATGATCTTTTAAGGATAATTGTTTGCATGTCCTTCGTATAGAAACCGTCAAAGGTGACCAGTTGACCTGGTCTAATCTTTCTAGTCATTTCACACCTCAAGGGGGGAAATTGGAAATGTCAGGCTTTAAACATATACTAGCAGATCAATAAGATTTAGGGTAATTAATTAAAGTACAAGAAGTTTGTACAATAACAGCCCAACAGGTTACGACACATTAAATTCACAAATGCGAAGATTTTTCTTGTTGCTTTAACTGTTCCAGCACCTGTTGATGCTTATTACGTGCACGTACAGTGGCTTGAGTCATACTCTGTACGGTGCTCCCTGTAACTGACAGTGAGGGAGCGACTCGAATAACTTGACTGATTTGCACAACAGTGAGTAGTCACTGTGAAACGCCACGCCCCTGCACAATCTACAGAAACTCAACCGTATCTCAGCAAAGCAGCGAAATCTAGAGCATAGGTGATAATGTCTTGTCTTTAACTGTGGAGGATTATTTCCTCTGCACTGGCCGCAGCCTGGTACCAGTACTGATTTAAATGGTTAGAAATAAAATTTCAGCGCAACCAAAACATACACCTGCTAACATGTGTCGTAGAGTCATATCAGACAAATCAGAAATGACTAGTCCACCAGAAACTTGAACAAAGGATGCAAATTTTGCACATTTTCCTTAACCAAAAATAGCAGAGTTTAAGGCTATATTCACATTGCCAGCCTGAAGTGATTCAATTCAGATTTTTTTTAATTTATTTATTTTTTCTCCCATCTAATGTGAGAATTTTTTTTAAAGCCGTCTGAACACCCAAATCTAACTTATTAGATCGACCCCTAGTCGCTTTCATATATGGATCAGAAACACATCTGATACGTGGTCATGTGACTTGAATGAGAATGGTCAGACCAAAATTCATGTGACTTTTTTGCCTCTGCACACGTATAGGGCGCTGATGCGATCAGTCAGCACCAGCAATGTGGGGATTTTATGCAAGTGCTAGAAAATAGCTGATAAAACAGCTAAAGCAAGGCACCTGACTTTTCTTCTTATTATGGATTTCAAGAAACACGCCGGCTAACTGCTTGCAGTCCTCCAGAGCAACATATTGTGTTTTTGCTAAAATCAAATTTGTTGTTTGAGATAAATGAGCGGTTGCACAAATATAAGATGTTTTAACAATCACATTTAAAGATCAATGTGTGCATGTTTGCTGTATCAGAGGGTGATGCATCCACATTAGAGTCTCATAAAAGTCACTTGTAATTATGAATGTGACGCATCATGACAAGCAAATGAGATCAAAAAATTCGAAATTGAACAATGTGGCTTGTGATGTGATTGTAGCCTAACTATCAATAATTGATTCATTATTAAGGGTAATAAGGCACATTTTCTATAGCTGTAGAATCCCAACAAATTCCTTATGTGACAAAAATTAGTCAAACCCTAACAGTTTAAACAAGCAATAATGTCCAGTGTTGTAATGAGCTGGAGTTGATCTGTGGTCCATATGGATCTACTTGTATGTAGAGCACAGAACATGAACGTAATTGTAAAGTTTAACCATTATAGTGTGAAATACGATCCTACCTCCTGTTCTCACCTTCTCCATTATTCACGTAACAAGCCTTTCCAGATAGGGGAGGATCCTTTGACCTTGGAAAGTTCCTCGTATTAAAGTACTCCATCTTATCTTGGACCAAAGAAGCTACTTGGATGAGTAGTGAATGTATCTACTGAACAAAAAAGAAGTCCAGTTGACATAACTCAACTTCCAGATAATCTCACCTGGATGCCTGAGAATCTTTACAGGCCGTGTGAAATAGTTTCTACTGCCGCCGCATGGCTTTACTTATTTGCACCATTATATATTTTGGGCAATAAAAAAAAAACTTTTGTGTTTTGCACACACACAAAGTTCATTCTTCCTCTTGTGTGCTTCTTCTTATCCTTGCTTGCTTCTGTGCTCTAGGGATGCCGGATAAAAAAAAAAAAAATGGCTTGGCAGTATTAAAACTTGCCCACTCAGATAAAATACTACTACTTTCTAAACTTATCTTGTATTTCTGCACATATCGTATTTTAATAAAATTAGCCTAGTATTTATTACTAGCCCAAGACAGTGTATAAGTTAATAGATGTGTGAGCTACGGAGAATTATTATTAAAAACAAACATCAGTTATTCATTCATTCATTTATCCATCTTCTATACCGCTTATCCTGGAGGGCTTGAAGCCTGTCCCATGAGACTTAGAACATGAGATGGGGTACACCCTGGGCAGAGAGCCAGTCCGTCGCCAGGACAAAAACACGCAGTGTCTTAAAAATAAAAATCAGTGTCAGCAAGTTTTGAGCTCCTGTGTTTTAGTTTTTTCAGATTATGTATAAAAGACGTTATTTACGGTTGCCTTTTTTTTTTTTTTTACCTTCTATCCACAGAAATACTTGAAAAAAAGGAAATTTAACCTTAAGCGTATATATTTCTTTTTTAGATTTAAAAAATGGAGGCATTTTAAATCACAGCACTTCCACCCTGCTCTGTGATTTCATTCTTTTGGCCCAGGGCCATCATGTAACTTGGAATAACTGATTTGCAGGTGTGTGTCTGTGTGTCTATACTGTATATACAGCCTCACAGCCTTGAATGCTGATAACACAGGCAGAGTTCACAGTTAGATTATAAATTTTGGATGATTTACAACAGGGGCTTGTTCAAGGTGTGTGATCCGTCTCAACCAAAAGTGATAGGAATAAACTTTGAGGATGACACGGCTCTAATGATGACCCCAATCTCATATATGTACGTGTTATCTGTTTAAAGAAAATGCTTGACCTGAACAGTGAACAGCTACGTTTTTTTCTTTTTTTTCCCCAAATGCAGCAACTGTAATCTTCCTTGTAAAATTAACAGCATGCTTTACAAACTTGGCTACAGCAATTACAAGCTCTTTCCACCCGTAAATCCCATGTTTCTCTCCAAATTACAATGTCGATGTGCTTCAAGTTGAAGACTCAAAAAAAAAGAAAAAAAGGACTTTATGGGTTTATATAATTTAACAAATGACTACTCTGACATTGTCTGTTTGTTTTTTCCTGCTAATTCCAAGGGGTGGACAAACCCATCCAAAAAACTGTAGCACAAAAAGACATGTTTAGGGAATAAAAATAACTGTCTTCATTCATTTTACTTTAATCGTTTTATTTTCATATGGTCAGTCTCACAGTGGTTCGGGAGTGATTCTGGGGAAACAACACAAAAATACACCCTGGAGGCATTGCGGATCACCATGCATGCACATGCACACCTAGGGGCTGTTAAGAGATGTCAGTCTATCTGCCTGCATAATTTGGGAAGTGAGAGGAAATCAGGAAACACCACACAAGTAGTAACCTGAGCTCAGGATCAAATCCCAGAGCTGTGAGGTGGCAGTGCTAGTCTCTGTGCCACTAATGAGGCAGCAAAGTGATTCAGGATAATTTACTGTATGTTGCAGCAGTTATTTTAAAGTATTTTTGTATGGCATAGATAATAATCAAACAAGCCACCTGATTCTGTCGGAGATCCGATTCAAGGTTAAAGCTGATCAGTAAGAGGCTTCATCTTGATTCGCAATGACCCTTTCCTAACTCTCCTCCTCTCCCACTCTCAGGGTGATGCCCGAGGTCACATGGTTTCAGATCGTCTGAGCATGATGGGACTCAGCATGGACCTGTCCGATACCTCGGTGCAACAGAAGCTGGATGAGATCAAGGACCAGATCAAGCGCGAGCTCCGCAAAGAGCTCAAGATCAAGGAAGGAGCGGAGAACCTGCGCAAAGCCACCACAGACAAGAAGAGCCTGGCTTACGTAGACAGCATGCTGAAGAAGAGCAATAAGAAGGTGGAGGAGCTGCACCAGGAGCTACAGGAGCTCAATGCCCACATCGTGGTCAAAGACCCTGACGAGCTCAAAGGTAAACTTTTACTTTTGGTACCAAGGGATCTACAGTCCACCGGCAAAATTTTCAGGGTGTTTATGTTCCTTTATCTTACAAAATTAGTAAATTATATTTTTCTTAATAGTTTAGCGTTAAAACACATGAAAAATTATATATTGCCACGAAAAAAAGCCATTAAAACGATTGCAGAGGTTATTTGCGGTTTCCGTGAAATTGTGGGGGTTTCCGAAACAATTAGGTTCTAAAGAAAAACCCGCAAATGACTGAGGACACGAACTCTGAACCACGATTTTGCTGGGGTTGTCTGTACATTTAAATTGATACCAAAAAAACAACAAAAACAAGGAATGAAAAACACGGGCGTACAAAAGAGCATGTCTAAAGTACACGTCTGTAGCGCTGTGTTTGTAAAGAGATAATAGAAAGAAAACTCCTCAATCTGATTCAATAGTCCCTCATTCATTAAAACATTTATTAGAATTAACTGAATTACTGTAGATAATCGCCTTGTACTACTTCGGTGCTTGTAGTTACAGTATACAGCATCAGAGAACATTTCTCTCTCTCTCTCTCTCTCTCTCACGCGTGCACACACAGTTTTCTCTCTCTGTCCTTTCCCCCCCTCTCCTTTGACGCAACCAGTTCAAAGTGGCAATGTGTATGTTTCCCTGCAGATCATGTGAAATTAGTGATAGCAGAACAATCAGGTACAGGAGCAGTGGAGCATGATGGACATGAATCACTAAACAGTTGTACATAAAAATGGCTATCCAAGTAAAGAAATTCCAAGTGTGGCTAAACGGTACGTTGTCTAATAGGATATTTGTACGTCGTTGCTGTGGCATGATAAATCTGACATCACAAATAATTTGTTCGATATCCGAGCTACCATTATTTAGTGGTATCGGCCTGTTACTGGAACTGGCTGTAATGTATATTGATACACATGATGTATGAGTAGTAGCATAGTATAGTATTAGTAATATCTATGATTTGAAACTTTTGCACCTTGACCTTCACCTTGGCTGATAAATGATTACATTCTTGACCTTCATTCAGACTCAAACTGTGTGTCTTAAAAGTAATATTCTCTGATAATAGAAACAGTATACACACTATACGCAAGTTCTGTCCGAGAAAGGAACGTAACAAATAATTGAAATGAGATTAATTAAACATTTATTAACTGTAGGAAAATCATGTAAAGATTAGTTACATGACAAAAGTCTGATACGAGCTGATCGTGTCAGTGAACCCAGTAAAAGTCAGTGTCCTGTTTGCCGACGAGGTCTGCCTGACTGAGTACAAGCTCACATAAAGAAAATGCAGAACATTTTCTCGATCAGCTAAAACGCAGTAATTGCGACAGGCCTGCGTGTGTGTGTGTGTGAGAGAGAGAGACAGAGTGTTTGAGTAGAATGGTGGGAAAGATCTCTAGCAGCACATAACAAGTCAGGGCTTTGAATAATTGCACAATCTCTCACGCTTTGTTAGGAATCCTTCCTCCTCTGCTTCATTTAATGAACTTGGCCAGGAGGAGACCTGTGGGCTTCAAAGATGGGGTTATGACCTCAGTCTGTACATACTGTAGTGTATGTTGTTTTTGTGAGTAAAATGTACAAAGTCTCGCACACCTACCACACTTTGGTTAAAAACGGGTTGAAACCTATGCTGTAAAATTTTTATTAATTTCTTACTACGAACCAATCTTTGTGACATTTCCTTATTGTTATAAAAAATAAATAATGGATATAAACAAACGCATGCAATAATGAAGTACTGTAGTTGGCTGAGTGTCCAAAAAGCACACATGCTATTACCTAGTTATATTTATGTACTATTGTTAACGTTCTATTTTTATTTAACAGATTTTATTTACGTTCTAAAATAAGTGGCTTTTTTGACACAAGGGAGTTGAAAGTCCTGCACAGACAGCAAGTGTGCAATAAATGTTCAGGGTGAAAAAAATGAGAATTGTGTGAGAGAGTCGTAATTCACATTTCACCAAGAATCGCGCAGACCTAGTCACAAAGCAGCTTCATAAAACCGGCTTACATTTAGATCCTTAATGAGCAAACCAGATGCAGCTGTGTCAAAAAGAAATAAAAAACTTCCTGAGTCATCATGAGGAAGAAGCCATAGGAGGTAGAAGATTCCAAAGGTCCTCTTCTAGGTGACATCAGATGAATTAGAAATAGGCATTTAGGCAAATCATTTTAAAAAAATAGCAATTGAAAAAAATTGGTTGAAAAAAAAAGCAAAAAAAAAAAAAAAACTGTTACTTGTTCTAGATATTTTTTTTTTTAATTTAAGGATGCCCAATTATACCAATTATATCAATTATAGATTGATGACTTTTATTTTGGTTCCCCTGTGAGTTCAGGAAAAGTTGGCGTATAAACATTTTTTCAACAGCCTCATAAACTCCTGTCCAGCTTAGCATGCTCAAACTGAAATACCCCTCAGGTAATGCATTTTTTCATACCTCATACTCTCTTTCTTTGATTCCTTCTCCACATGCACTGATTCAATGTCTGTAAATGAGTTAACACTGAGCTACACCATAGCAAGCAACAGCAGGGGAAAAATCTAACTGGCTAACCGGACAATACAAAAAATTTAAACAAGAAAATAAACGGCATGTACTGTACACACACACACACACACACACACACACACACACACACACACACACACACGCTAAAACTACGTGCTTAATATTGTGTACGTCCACCTAATACCACCACCAGAACATCTGACACGTCGAGGCATGGGCTGCACAAGACTGTGGTACCGATCTGGCATCGAAGACATTGGCAGCAGATCCTTTACGTAGCGCGTAATGTTAATTTAAAGTTTTTACCACTTTACTGAATCCCTGATCGCTACCAGTGCTAACGCATGTCTCTGTTAGGAAAAATGTGATGGTATGTTATTTCTTTAAGTCTTTGTGAGTGGTTGCATTAATAAGAGAGCACTCGATCTATGAATGTGCTGCAGTTTTGTTCGTCAACTCCCTTAACTAAAGAGTTTACAAACAGCTAAACTGATTTTACTTTTCTGCCATCTTTTCTTAAGCCAAACCAATAAAAGAAAAAAATCAGTTTGCATTGCTAAGCTAAACCATTCACATTGCTAAGCTAAACCATTCACATTGCTAAGCTAAACCATTCACATTGCTAAGCTAAAAAACCACAGCCAGTTTGCTCTTTTGCCTCTTTAAACTCCCCAATTGTATTACAGGATGCTAACAGCTTTTGCTCACAAGTGAGCTATCTAACTATAATTTTTGGCTGAACTAAACATGTGTGAGTGTGTTTGGGCTTTTAGTGAGGATTAAGAGTGCCTCGCTGTGAAGCAAATGCATTTATAACACAAAACGAAAGCAGTGAGTATCTTGTCTTCAGAATCGTTGGAGGCCAATAATCTTAATAGAAATTCAATTAATTGTACAACTGTACAAAGAAGTACATTTGAAATGTTACTGAAACATTTTTGACTTCAAATTACTAAAACATCTTCCCAAATCTACTACTAAAGTAGACCAGGAGTGTCAATAATAATTTTGAGTTTGGTTTCCATTTGCAACCAAGAAAATGGTAAATGCAACTAAGAGATAACAAAAACACTTTGATTTGGTACCTATATAATCCAGACCTACTGAGTTAAGTATTAATTATTTTGTCAGTAAGTCTTTAAAGCGTAAATGAGCAGGTTGAAGAGAGAGAACAGAGCTATGTAACACATCTTTCTTGTGTAGCATGAAGTTTGTATTTTTTACACCCTACTTACTGTTACTGCTCTGTTTAATTTCTTAAATGACTCTCTTGAATGAGTTTCTAGTCTTACTGTGACCCCAGTCTATAAAAAGACTAAAGCTGATCATCAGTTCTTTTTCTTTTTTCCGTCACAAAGTAAAATGGTTGTTTACTATAACAAATACAAACATTTTTGTGGTTAAAGTCAGTAACTAATTGTTAGTAATTTCACTTTATTAAGATTAATCATGTTTCAGTCTTGTAACACAAAATCACTGAGCAAGAAATGTGAATGATCCATTTAGGTTTAAAAAAGAAAAATTATAACGCGTCCTGTTTGCAGGGGCAGTTTTAATTTGAGTAGTTTGTGAAAGCTCTTTGTTTCCCAGTAGTACTCTGTAGTAGTGTTGTTACTTGAGTAATATTTACTAAGAGAACAAGTTGTAATAGATGCATGACTCAGTGCCTTTTCTCTGTTAGTTTCTGTTTCTTCACTCTCAGCTGCTGTTTAACGTTTGAACCTGTGTTAACTAATGAGAGATCGGTTCAGAAAGCAGCCTGTGATCTCCTGTACTGCTGAGTTTTGAACCTTTAAACCTGTACTGCTTCGCTCCCGTGATTTTAAACATAATATTTTTCATTATATTTATGGTTATGTAACAGCTTTATATTGACTATCTTTGGGTAAAGATTATCTGCTTTTCTAGCATTCGATCTCATGAGCAAAAACAGGAATTCATTATTATCATTTTCTTCATACCAAGTACGTGTCTACATCGATACTGATGTTCTTACCAAAACCATGCAGCTTTTTCAGTGTTGAGCAATATGTCATGCAAAAAAAATATTTTACTGCTGTATCTTTTAGTTTTTGCCATGCACTGCCATGAACAAACTCCTCTTAAGTTTTATATTTAACATGTTACGGCTTTTAAACTGGTTATAAAGCAGGTGTGTGTCTCAGTGCTTGCAGAACTCGCAGAAGTGCACTCACTTGTGAGAGTTTCTTTGCATGCTTGCTTCACTAAGTGTGTTGACACCGATCCTACTTTAACAGCAATAATGGGAATAGTAGCCTAGTTGCAATTAAAATGCATCATGTATCCATCTCAGTCTGAACAATCCAAGCCGATCCGAATTAATTTTTAATCAGAATGAGAGTGGTGGTGGATTTAAATATTTGCCATGTAAACACTTGATCTGATCTTTTCTTTCTTGTCGGTCTAAATGTCATTTCTGTGCATATTTGCCCCATGTGGAGGTAACTTCCACTCCATTCCTGATCTATAAACTCTTTACTTTCATCCACAGGGTCTCTGGCTCACTGATTAACCTGCCAAGTAGTAAAGCATCTAACCAATCATAGATGAGACCGAATTCTTCTATCCAATCAGAACACACATAAAGGGATGCATTAGAAAATATGGGAAGCATGACCTAACCTCAAAGTTGCTTCCTTTGCTGAACCACTTTGCACGTCAATAAAGTTAAATTCTGATTAAATCCTTCGGGCATGTAAACACCATGTTCTGGGATGTAAACACGCATCTTATCAGATCCGCATCCATGTAAACAGTTTTGTTGGAATCTTTAATCAGAATAAATTAAATCAGATTAAAGTTTTTTTGCCGTATAAATGAATCTACTATTCGATGCTTCTAAATGACCAGTGTGCACAATTCATAGCACATTGCACTAATTTATAATGACTGCTCATGCTCTGAGAACTCAGGTCTAAGTCAGTGTTGTCTGTTTGTAAGTTTGTATATGTAAGCGAGACAGCTTACATATGGTGCCACATGGTCATCAGATGTTAGCATCAGAGCATTTTTGACAAGTACGAGTAAATGAGTGAGGTACTAAGCTGAAAACCAATAAACGTATTAGAGGTTGTTGATGGTCGATGATGAATTAATTATAACTTATTTAGATAACTTATTTTTGATAACTTTGTCATACTGAATAAAACTGGTGTCTGACTTTCAAGCAGGGATACTAAACATTTCTGTCTCTCATACACCCTGGTTTCTCTAATCTTTGCTTGCCAAACAGATAAAGCCTTCAAAGTATTCTCTTGCAAAACAGGAATAGAGGGCTTGGATAAAGAAAGTGAAACAATGTGGTGTTAATCAGGGCTCTTTTTTGCATTACTGTTTTATTAAATGTAGGGGTCGGGATTATGGAAGATAGAGTGACGTATCCTTTTTTTCAGCACAACCAAGATAATATGATAAATTGAATTTTATTTCATTTTAACCAACTGTACAAACATGACCAAGCAAAAAATAAATAAATAATGGATTGCATAAGCAAAAAAATAGCACAAATACATATGATATGTTTTTATGGTTGTTTTTAGTTGTTTATATGACAAAAAACAAGGAGCAACTCATTGCATATGATCTCACCAAGGTTAAGTTTAAGCTATTTCACAAGTGATCTTTAACTTTAGCAAAACTGTATTTTGGGATTGTCTTGACAAAGTATTTTATTCAATTTATATTTCATGTTTGTCTTAACGCATATCACAGGTAGGCCTGAATAAAGGTAATACCTTCCTCTGGATGTGTCTCTGTGCGCTTGTCCTGACACGAGAGCATGATCTCATCACTCAGGATTTCAGAGCACTTCTGTTACATTTGTGTATGTGTGCGTGTGGTTGATGAGGTAGGATGAGGCAAATAGTGTGAAAATGATCTAATCTTAGTTCTTGGCCCATAATCTATATCACGTCAGCAAGTTCTAAGATTGTGCACATGTGCCTGGTCACCTCTGTGCTCTCAGGAGGTTAAGTGCAGTCTTAAATATTAAACTAATATATATATATATATAATATATATATACACACACACATATATACATACAGTACACATGAGATACATAGTGTATGTCTGTGTGTGTAAGTATGTACTGTGTGTGTATGTATGTACGTCTGTGTGTGTATGTACACTACCGTTCAAAAGTTTGGGGTCACTTTCTAACTCCATGATCGTTCCTGATTTTTAATTTCTTTCTACATTGTAAAGGAATGCTGAAGACGTCCAAAAAATGCATTAATCTCCTTTGAACAGTTAATGGTGAGATGTGTCTGCTACTTATACTCTGTAAAGACTTTATAACGCCTCTAACCTGAGGTGCTGTTAATTGGTCATTTTTCAGGCTGAT
Organism: Dinotopterus cunningtoni; assembly: GCA_028565755.1. Classification (NCBI taxonomy): domain Eukaryota; kingdom Metazoa; phylum Chordata; class Actinopteri; order Siluriformes; family Clariidae; genus Dinotopterus; species Dinotopterus cunningtoni. The sequence goes on from JAOTRS010000016.1 coordinate 16,517,824, forward strand.
AACTCTAAATGAACTTCTCGTCTGCGGCAGAGGTAGGTTTTGTAGGTGTACAGTATGTATGTGCGTCTGTGCGTGTATGCGCGCACGCGCACACACACTGTATACACGCATACAAACACTTTCTTGATTTAGTTTTTATCCAGGATCACTCCATCACCTGACTGCCTACATTAACCTTCTTCTGTCTTCTCAGTGTGGCAAATTTAGCAGTCTGTCTCAGTTATTCTAAATTATAAAATAAAAAAAGGGTCCAAAATAGGAAATTTGGCCTTATTCATGTGGAAATTAGCATACAGTTTATTAATTACTAATTAAGGGGTTAGGGGTAGTAGCTCAGTTCGGAAGGTCCCAGGTTTAAACCCCACGACCACCAAGTTTCCACTGTTGGGCCCTTGAGCAAGGCCCTTAACCCTCATCTGCTCAGATATGTAAGTCGCTTTAGATAAAAGCGTCTGCCAGATGCCTAAATGTAATTCACTGCACTCACTGAGCACTTTATTGGGAACACTCATTTTCATATGTATTCATGCAATTATCTAATCAGCCAGTCATGTGGCGGCAGTGTGCTGCATAAAAATCATGCAGATACAGGTCAAGCGCTTCAGTTAATGATCACATCAATCATTAAAATGTGGAATTGTGTGATCTCTGTGATTTTGACCGTGGCATGATTGTTGGTGCCAGACAGGCTGGTTTGAGTGTTTCTAAAACTGCTGATCTCCTGGGATTTCATGCACAGCACTCCCTAGTGTTTACTCAGAATGATGCAATAAAGAAAAACACCCATTAAGTGGCAGTTCTGAGTACAGAAACCCCTTTGTAGAAGAGAGAAGTCAACAGAGACTGGCTAGACTGGTTCCGGCTAACAGAAATGTTACAGTAACTCAGGTAACCACACTGTTCAATTGAGGCAGGCAGAAAAGCATCTCAGAATACACATGTCGAACCTTGAGGTTGATGGGCTACAACAGCAGAAGGCCAAGTTAGGTTCCACTCCTGTCAGCCATGAACAGAAAGCTGAGGCTGCAGTGGACACCCACACCGGACAGCTGAAGAGTAGAAAAAGCCTGGTGTGATGAATGTCCATTTCTGCTGAGGGACGCAAATGGAAAGGTCAGAGTTTTGCAACAACAGCATGGACTCTGCCCTGTGGCGACGGTCCAGACCATCCAGGAGGTGGGTGAGATGGTATTCACGAAGTGTTGCTGAACATGGCTACATGTGGCTACTATGATAATGCACCATGTCACAAAGCAAAGGTTGTCTCAAACTGGTTTCATGAGTCACCAGTAGAACACTTTTGGGATGTGGTAGAACAGGAGATTCAAAGAGTTAAAATGCAACTGAAAAGTTTGCAGGAGTTGCACGATGCAATCATGTCAATATGGCATCATGTCAATCTCACAGACCAGTTTCTAACATCATGTGGAATCCATTCGCTGAAGAGTTGAGGCTGTTTTGAGGTGAAAAAGGGAGGCCCTACCCAGTATCATCATAGCGAAAGTAATAAAGTGCTCAGTCAGTGTGGATTACCATATTAAAACATAGTTACATACTTTGTTTCAAATGCTGCCTGTTATTTAAGCAGCATCACATGAGAGAGAGTGCTGTTGTGCTGGAATATCAGCATGGCTCCAATGCAGTCCTAGCCAACACGCATCATTCCGCTACTGGCAGGCAACCGACAGTTAATGACGGACTGTAAGTGTAATCAATGAGTGAAAGTAGTTTTGAATTCTTCGCAGCACTATGCAACCAAAAAGTGAGGAGAATAAAACATGGAGGTGGTGGCCATTCCTGTAAATCAAGTTTCTCCTTTTATTTTATTTTGTTCTGCTTTAAAATATCTGCTCTGTTAAATTCCAGGTTAACGGGATGAATCACAAATAGCTTTAAGTGAAAAGCTAGTGTCATAGGGAGTTCAGTCATTTGTTCCACGCTAAGTAGTGCCCTTGATCAGGGGTTAGAGAGGGATTTCCACAGGGATGCTTAAGATCACAACGTTATGTAAGAGGTGTTTTCTTGTTGAAAGTGCTTCTATGACTGGTTTTAAATGTTTTGAAGCTGATCTCCACTCTTCACCCATGCTAGTGACCGACAGTTAGTGTAATTAATGGCTTTTAGAACACCCATGATGTGGTGTAATGCATGCCGTTAAAGTGCTGTTATGCTCTATTATTACCACTCATAGAATTCCTTTCAGCCAATGGCGACATTTAGATTGAAAACTGACTGTTGTTTAATGAGAATCATAGAGCCTGGGACATTATCCCTTGCTTAACCGATTGTTTTGGGTGTGTGTTCCCATTAAATTATTTAATTTTTTTTTTACAAGGTTAGGGTTAAATCTAATTTTTATTGTTAATTAGCTTTTAATACTGATTGCTAAATTGTATTCTTTAAATGAGAAACCTTAAGTTAAAACCATTA
>JAOTRS010000016.1:16520353-16552679 GCA_028565755.1 Dinotopterus cunningtoni
ATAAAACGGCAAAATATAATCACTGGTTGAAAAAAATTACCCATCTTTAAAAGTTCACACACTTTAAAACTACATATAATAAAGTTTAGAAGTTCCCATCTTAAAAAGTTCTCGTTTGAAGCAGTGAACATGGAGAACAAATGAGAAAAATCATACGATTTTTCATGATAATAAAGTAGACAGCTATTTTTTAGGAGAAATGTAGTAGACTGTAGCAAACACTAGAAATCTGACTTGCTGTCACCCTGACTCTGATCTCGACCTTGATAACTTTTTATGAAATTTTTGAACACACAAACTAAAACATTACCATCTGAGGTAGAGATAAAGTCCAAGTTTTATTACTTCAAATTCCAGTCAGCATTTCAAATAAACTGACTGATGACTGATTTCTTCAGTGTTGTGTTTATAGAACTCCGCACAATATACAGCGTAGCTTCAGTCAGACTCTTCCAGACGCAGGTTAATCCACATCCCAGACTAAATTATACTGTCATGGGGATTGTTCGTTTATAAACACTCTCTAGTCTAAAGCTGAGCTTAATCCCTGTCTGGAAACCCGGCCCTGAGGCCTGAACAGTGGGGGAAGTTTTTCAGGGGCCAAGCACAAATTAATATCATAGTGCAAACATGGCTGTCTGTCTAATGATTATTTGATAACTTTTTATATTACTCTTTATTTTTTTTTTATGCCACTTAATTGACAGTTTGAACAAATCCCATAGAAATGATGTGATAGGTGAAACCTCAGGAATTATATGGGAAGTAATCGTATTAGCATCATGTCAGAGCAGCATGCTGGCTTTTATAGTGAAGGATTATAGTAGAGTGACTACTTTTTTTGTTTCGTTTCATAGCAGCACCTCTATAATGCACACACATGCACCTGCTTGATACCATTTTCAAGGTTCTTGCATCTGATTTTTAAAAGTGGTTAGTTTTGCAACATAAAATATTATTTTGTTCAGCTAGGGATCAAATACTCAGATTTTAATCCGTGTTTATTACTAAGCAAACTTATCAGCCTTCATTGCATGACCTTGTCATTTTCTAGGCTGTGCTCAAAATTTTATTTATTTATTTGAAGTTCTTTTGTGCTTTTGGTATGCACCATATGTGCTCATCATAACTATTATTACAGTGCTATTATTAGTCCCACGTAGTATAAACTAACTGACTATCCTAGTTTAATAGCTATGTAGATTAGTTTTTTTTTTTTTTCTGGTAATAAAGATTGATAGAAGTATTGGCTCCTAAATTACAGGCAAGGCATTTTTTAGAATATCATTGTACCTGACTTTTTTTTTTCTCCATGTTAGTTTTTCGATGTGACCAAAAATGCCTTGCAGCCACTTCACACAAGATTATAGATAAGTGTGCCTTAGTGGTTGAAAGGGGGGAAAAAATTAAAAGTAACTTTCTAGTAAAGCCAAAAAACAATCAATTTTAAATTGTAAAATGCTTTTCTCTTGTATACATTTTTTTTTCTTTTTCTTTTTTCTAGTTTCAGAGTACCCTATGACTCCTGACACTCCAGTCAGCACCAACACCAGTCGTCTGGCTGCGCTCAAGAAGCAGAACGACATCGAGCTCAAAGTGAAGCAGGGTGCCGAGAACATGATACAGATGTACTCCAATGGTTCCCACAAGGTAGCGTGCTTCAGAGTTTCTATTAGCCTGGGTGTCGGGTAGATGAAGCGCACGAATCTTAATGATGAAGTGGGTGATTTGAAAGCTCCTGGACGATGCGAGGTCGCACTTAAACCTATTTAAGGTGAATTGGTTCAACTCTATCTTACTACATGACTGTCACATTGATCTTTAGAAGAGACTGAATGTAATGGAATGATAAAAGATATGAGCCAGTAATGTGCATTAAAATTACATTTTAAATATATAACATATTTGGAAACTAAGAAGAATAGCTCATGGTCTAAATGTGTGTGTTATAGTGGATTACACATTATGTAATATAGTTATACAGCTTAGTAACATGTATTTCAGTGTTCCTGGTTCCTGGTGCACTTTGTGCTTTTCCGTAACTGTTAATTATATCGATTGTGTGTACTGTAGCTAGTTATATGTCATATGAATCAGATATGTACAGACCTATTCAGTGCTCCATGGTGCAAACAAAGAAAATGGCAGGTCGCTTTGTCACTGTGACAAAAATTTTAGGAGGACTTAAGGACCACAAGGTGTATACTGTTTTTTTCATGTACTGAACCAGTCAGTTAATATCTTCATTGCTCTCTTAGTGGTTCTGCTGTTGAAAGAAAAAAAAAAGATAGAAAAGAAAAAGTGAGGTCATAATCTTTCAAGGCATTTTCATTATGTAAATGTGTCACTTTATATTATTTTGCTCTTGGAGTGATATTAAAGGTTTATACATTCTTATTCAGCATCTATAACATGTATGTATCAAGAAATGTAGAAACCTTGAAATAACTTGTGCAAAGGAGCGGTGACTTTTAACAGTAAGTTACAGTTATAGAAGCATTGATACCTGACATGATACATAGAAAAGTGGGTCATGATATTCTTCTATAAAGATATTGTCATATTGCTCTAGAACAGTTATCTGCATTGGCTATAAGTTGACCTAAATATATGAAATGCATATTTTTACCAGGTAAGCTAGAAATTACTGTTGTTTCCTTAATTAAGGTCATTAAAAGAAGGAAATTTATTTCATAGTTTGCCAGCATTCCCCACATTACACAGTACATCAGTATAGAACCGAGGATCATTTCAATGCAAGCTAATGCTGCATTCTACAATATCTCATAATTTCCTGTGTGCGGTGCAGTGTGTGCGCGCACGGTGCACACGAGTCTCAGCTGCAGCCAAAATCAACAGATTGCAATTAAAAAGTCATGTATTGTGTGCAAGTAGTGAGGATCCTGAATTCATGTCCATGTGGCGTAAAGGACAAGCAGGGCTTTCTGTCCCACACTGAGCCCTTTAGATTCTCTTCCATGAGTGATGTGAATGAGGTGTGTGTTCCTCCAATGAATGGAACTTCATTCCACTGTATTCGAGCTAGTGTCTATAGAAATATTATTGATGTCGCACCTTGGAAAAACAGTTAATAATCTTTTTTGTATTTTTGTTTATTATGCTTAGGACTATTTCCGTCTGTCTCTTTAGCACTGCTGTACAATAAGCGTTTCTTCAAGCTGAGAATACATAAACACACTAGGACCGATGAGGTGTAAGGAAGCTGAAGGCAATTCAAATGTCACGATAATATTGTAATGCATGATTATCTATTTTGATATGATAATTGAATATTGGAAGCTGTCTAGCTACGAGTATGGAATCATTTTGCATAATAATGACTTACACCTGCATTTTATCAGTTTGCAAAAAACCTTTTTATATCTTTTGGGTAACTGGTTTAACATGGAGGAGCATGCCTGCAGGACTTCCTGTGGAGGTGGAAAGCACTTCCAGCTTCTGAAATGGCTGTCAAAAGGAAATGGAGTACTTGATGTCTGACACATTCACATTTGTTGGACTTGTTAAATGATTGCACAAGTGATCTATCGTTGTTCTTTTGAGTGGCAATTTATGTATCTGCACATTAACTTTAAAATCGATTTTTTAAAAAGTGATTTCTAAATTTATATATATGTTTTGCATTTGAGGTGGTAAAATGTTGCCATTTTTCCATAATCCTACATCCGGCATGCTCTAAACTATTCACATGTTGGCAGGCAGCTCAGCATCCTGTGTTGTATTCTACGATAGTTTAAAATTGAAACAAAATCTAAATTTTCAAATCATATAGTAATTGTAAAATTGTGATGCTTGTAGAATCACAATACAGATCAAATGCACAGTCCAAAGACATGCAGCTTAGGTTAAAAGTGCAATCCCGAATTGTTTGTAGTATGCCTCTAAGTCTCCTGGGATAGGCTCTGGAATAGACAGAATAAAGTGGTATAGACGATGAATGAATGAATGAATGAATGAATGAATGAAGAACAATAGACAGGCTTTAGATTAAAGAAAAGCTTCATGTTTGCTTTTCCTTTCCTTTCCAGGATCGTAAGCTACTTGCCATGGCCCAGCAAATGCTCCAGGACAGCAAGACCAAAATTGAGTTCATCCGCATGCAGATCCTCAAAGCGAGTCAGAACAACGAGAGCTTTGAGAATAATGAAGGTAAATGTTTCTTTTAATTAGACTCTTAACCCTAGATCTTTTCAATACTTAGTAATAAATGTGCTGTTAAGCCAGGGCATCTCTTTATAGCTTATAGCAATACTTAATAACTCGTTGCCTCATGTTAATCAGTTTTAAATGCCCTTACAATGTTTGGGCAGCTTAAGTTAGCATCCGTGTATAAATAGAGTTGGAGGGAGTGAGGCTTCCCATAACATCGCATGTTAGTTTTAGCCAAGTTGCCATGAAAATACATTTTGTGTAATATTGCTTTTTTTTTTCTTTTTTTTTTTGACCTTAGTCATATTGAAGGGTTACCTGGAATAATAGTTTCCTTATTCTGACAACTTGTTAAACATTTTAAATGCCACAACAGGTTAGCAAAACTACAAATTCGGATCAAGGCCTAAAACATTTTAGCTCAATGCTAGTTACAAACGTAGTTGAAAAAAAGATCCTTGCTTATAAGCCTCAGGGCACGTAATGTGATTTGTTCACTGATTTAATATCATTGTGATCTAAGACAGACAAAGTTGTGGCAGTGTCAGAAACAGTTTATAAATCTTTGCATGTAACCATGGTAACAACATTGTCAACACAGCAGCACCGTCCTCACGGCACGGCTACGAACATGGATGTACCATTGTGGCCACATCACGGTGACCAAGTACGGCCTCCAAACAAATGATCTGTGTACAAAACGCGATCTGTACATTCATTAGATTCACATTTGAAAAATATTGAAATCTTCCTCAACTGGTAGCTGCGCGATTTTATTGTAACCTTTGCTTGGCTGAAGCTAATGTTGGTGACCTTTGACCCTGCAGTGCCTACAAACAAGTCTATAATCAGTCCTCTGGATCTGCGGCTGGAGGAGCTTCGTCATCACTTCAGGATCGAGTCTGCTGTTGCAGAGGGAGCCAAAAACGTCATGAAGCTGCTCGGCTCAGGGAAAGCTCACTCAGAGGTGTGTTCCATTGATCACAATCTGTTTTCATGAGAATAGTTTATATAAACACGAATAACATTTGGTAGATGGCAAAGTACGTAAATAAGTAAAGAGTTTTTTTTTTAGCTGTTAGATGTGACAGATTTCAGGAATAGAGGACTCTGGACAGTAAATGCATCATGGCTGAGAAAGGTCCAGGCCTTCTTTGTCCATCAGTCTTGGCATAATTGAAAGTAAAAGTTTGTTCACATTGCATTGTGAATTCTCACCCATGCTGTAACAACACTGTGTGGAATGTGAGTCAGAGATTAAAAAGTCTTTTACTTGTGCTCTGTTGTTAAAGGACCATTATGTCTCACTGTAAAACTGATGTCAGCATGTTCAGAGATCTATAGTATATAGCTCCGCCCAACATGGGACTTTTTCATCACTCAACAAAAATAATTTTAAGCTGTTAGTCAGTGAATTTTCTGTTGACGAACCCTGTGATAATTCACTTTTAGGCTTGTTTCATAAAGAGTAATGATGGCTGACCTATTAGTGCACAATAAACAAGAATAGTAACAAACATGTGAGCATTATGAGTTATTCAGGTGTATAAACGTATACAATTGATGCACTAAGATAACTGATCTGAATCTGACTTCAGGCCCAGGCACGCTTTAACGAGTCGAGTCAGAAGCTGGACCTGCTGAGGTATTCTCTGGAGCAAAGGCTGAGCGAGATGTCGCATAGTCATCCGAAAGCCAGCCTGATCTCCGAGGAGCTCTTAATGTTGGCAAGTCCTCAAAGTCCACGGCAGAGCATCATCTCCTCCCACAACCAGTATAGCACTGTGGCTAAACCAGCAGCTCTCACAGGTAAACACGTACACGACTATCAACAAGCAGGTGGACACACCAGCTGGAGATGATAATTTAGTACACTGGAACATAAGGGTGTACCATGATGACTCTTTTTTTGTTGTGTTTTTTTTTTATTACCGCTCATTAGAGAAAAATGTTTGGATGTTTGATGACCATTGAAACGACGTCCCTCCGACACGTCCCGTCATGGTTGAAAAATAGTTTCTAAATAAAAGTTAACCATAGGTGTGTGCATTTTGAATGCATTTCTAGGAAATGTTCTGTCGCATAATTTTACCAATTAATGCCTTAATTGGTAAAATCTTTTCCAATTAATGCCGTCTTAACGTTTTTGGGACTGTTTTTGGCCAGGGACACGACGTTTGTTTGTTCTCGGACCAATGTTTGCTGGAAAGTTAGTGCAGAAATGAAGTTAGAACTATAGACAGTTCAGAAAAGAATGCTGACCCGAAAGTGAAGCTTGGTTAATGGTTTTGGTTTGAGGAGCTGAATAATTTTATGGTTTCATCATAATGTGACTTGGCAGATAACATGTTCCATCACTAAAAATAAATTATGTGCATGGAAATCATTCATTTTGAGAAGGCTGTCTCAGTAGTCATCAGTGTGTGCTTGGAGCAGTAATTATTGCAGCTATTTCTGTGCTGGGATAGAAGACAAGCATGTTACAGGAGTTAATATTGTGCTGACTGACAAACTCCATATTAAATTGTCTTGCTAAGTTGCAGTAGTGGTTTAATGAGCATGAGGGCCAGCGTTCTGGCTAATTTGGTAATCAACGTTGACTTTTAACACACCAGCAGCACAGTAAGGCCAAGTGAACTTGTGAGATTTTTACACTTTCTCTCCTGAGCCAAGATGGAGAAACTTGACAGTTCATCAGATACATTACTAGATTGTGGTCAACATTTAATATAGCATAATATACACCATTAGATTCAGTAGATTGTGAAAGAAAGTGACTTTTTTTTTATTTGTAAGTAATACTTTTCTTTGTGTACGTGTGTTTGCTGTGTACAGGAACATTGGAGGTGAGGCTCATGGGCTGTCAGGATCTGCTGGATAGTGTTCCAGGTCGGTCTAAAACAGCATCCTTGCCCTTGCCTGGCTGGAGCCCGAGTGAAGCACGGTCCTCCTTCATGAGCCGAACAAACAAGAACAAATCAGGCAGCAGCAGAACCCTCTCGAAAGCAGACGAGCTGTCCAGTTGAGTGCCTTTAGCCTTTCTTTTTTTTTTATTTATGGGATAAAATGATTGATGGCGACATGGAAAGGGTTTATAACCTCGGTGCATTCGGAAAATATTGTACATGTTGGAACTTAGTGACTAAATGCTATGGAAAGAATATCCCAGGTGCCTAAAAATTCCATATAAAGCTTTAACACTTGATTGATTGGTATGGCTTTACACCAAGCAATATAAGATGAAGTATTTGTGTTGTGTTTCCAGATGAGATCAGCGCTGTTCTGAAACTGGACAACACAGTCGTGGGCCAGACGTCCTGGAGACCAATCAGCAACCAGTCCTGGGACCAGAAATACACACTGGAGCTCGATCGGGTAATCAGATACTTCATGCAAACCATAACATTTGATGCTGTTATTATTTGCAAGACAAATCAGTTGATCTAACCACTCAGTATTTTTATACATCCTCACCATTTGTGTTCTGTGTGCGCTACGGTAGAGCCCATAAATTCGACATTCAAATAAGCCTGGTAAGTGAAATGTGGGAAGTTGGCCAGCTGACAGCATGGCAGGTGTAAGATTAATCATTGGCTGTGCTGTACTGTTTAGAAAGACAGGCTTGTCGTCCATGGCTATCTGTCATAAACAGCAACCAGCTGTTATGTTTGCAGCAGTTGTGATTGCAGCTGATGACTGTTATTTGCTGGGTTCAATGTTTGCAAACGTTACTTCAAGCCCCTAAATTTAGTCATTTATTCTCTTCTTTTGAGTAACCACGATATACTGGCTCCTACCATTAAAAACCCTGGACATACGGAAGGATTATACCCTGCATGTATGACAGTCACATACCCACTCACATCTGCAATCATGCTAATTTTGCGTCTCCTATCAATGTCTGTCGAAGTTCTGTGGGCCTCTGTGTGAGAATGGGGAGAAGAACACGCCAAACGCCATACAAACAGTAACCCAAGCCCAGACCCTGGAGCTGGAAAGACATCAACCCTACACTCAATGCACCATCACCTTACCATGTTGCTCCACTATAACAGATGCTTTACAGTACTGGATGATGGCTGACTTTATAAACTGCTCAAACTAAAGATCGTTAATATTTGACACAAGTTGGAAGTTTATTAGTCGTAATATTAGTCCTAATACATTAGCACCTGATGCTCACAAGCTGTGTTTACATGGACCGTAATGTTTTACAAATAATGGGAATAATAGCCCAATCTGAATAAAAGCGCATCATGTAACGACCTCAGTTGGAACAGTCTGGCCTGAGCCAGCCCGATCTGAATAACAGGGGTGGTGTAAACCTTTTGATTATCTGTTCAGTAGGTAAATATTATCCATGTAAATACTTGCTCTGATCATTTCTCTCTTGTTGTAATAAATGTCTTCTTTTTACATATTTGCCAGACGGGGAAGTAAAATTAGATGACTTGAATTCCTGGGAGGGCACTTCAGCTTCTATTCCTAATCCGTAAACTCTGTGAGAACAACTCTTTCCCATAAGTCTGCTTTGGACTTTAAGCCACTGGGTCTCTGGCTCAGGTTTAGCACCACCTTTACCATATAAAAAAAAAAGTTATATTCTGATTACAATAAATGCTTTGTGCATGTGAATGCACAAGTTGTCAAATCAACATCCATGTAAACAGGTAAACTGTAGTCTCTAGTCGGAATGATTTCAGTCAAAGTGAAAAAATATTGAACTTGGATACTGTGGGGTTTTTTTGTTTGTTTTGTTTTTTTTTCGTTACCTACCTGAATGGTTAAAAATGCCTAAAAAAATTCAGCTAGCAAAATGATTATGCAGTCCTGAAGTATAAGTTCTAAAAAGTTCTATTTCACTTCATTAACTGCATCCACTGTTTTTCAACTCTTTTTTTAATCCAATAACACAAATGATATCACAATTTTTTTTGTTTTTGCCTGACATAAGATTAATACAGGTTAGACACATTCGTTAGTCACACGTTTTAAATACTGTCTAATAATTTCCTGCCACTCATAATCCCCTAACATACTAGACATTAAAATGCCTGTGTTCCAATACACACACAGCTTCCCCATCACCTAGCACACTATATGGCCAAACGTGCCCTGAAATGCAAATGGGATTTTTCTCCAAACTGTTGCCACAAAGTTTTAGATAGAATGTCTCTCTATACCGTAGCATTCCTTTTTCCTGCACTGGAACTAAAAAGACCTGAACCTGTTTCCCGGTTGACGTAGAAGACCTCGAGTGGCCTGAGCCATGACCCCAACCTTACTGAACACCTTCAGGATGAACTGGATAAGCACAACTCCATGTTAATGCCCATGGTTTTGGAATGGGCGCACATGGGTTGTGATAGTCAGGTGTCGTTGTGCATTTGGTCATATAGTGTAGCATGGTATTAACTTGGTTCATGTGTTGCATGACCGTTTCGCTGTTTGTTACCAGTGCATATATGTTAGTCATGCTTACACGATTATTTCTGCATGGAATTGCAGCAGTTGTGAGTTGAATGACCAAGTGTGTACAGATTTATTTATAATCCTCTGTGAGTCTAGATAATGATTTATTGACTGACATCTCAAAGTAATACTCACTCCTTTATATAGAGTTTTTTTTTATATTTTCACATTCATCTGAGTTAGAGGTGTCTGTCCAGAAATTTTTGTCATATCATTGTACAACAGTTTGCACGTGAGCAACAAAAGCCTTTTACTGGATATAGGTCCTTATAGTTTATTTCTAAAATAATTTAGCCTATTACTCATTTTTTTTCTAAAAATATATAATGTTAATCTATTAGTTTTTAAATCTACATGTCTAAACGGTATATTGAGATACACCCTGGAAAGCAATAAAGAGCAATACACCTGTACACTGTACCTGCTAAATAGCAGTAACTTCTTTTCAAACCTAATGTTTTATACTGAGAGTTGTTCATTATTATTATTTTCTGTCCAGTCTCGTGAGCTGGAGATCTCCGTGTACTGGAGGGACTGGCGCTCTCTGTGTGCCGTAAAGTTCCTGAGGCTGGAGGACTTCCTGGACAATCAGCGTCATGGCATGTGCCTCTACCTGGAGCCTCAAGGAACTCTCTTTGCAGAGGTGCTCATGTTTGTCACACACACACACCACTCACTCAGACACTCTCGTTCTCTCTGTCTCGCCTCATGACAGGCATTACAAAATATGTACAGTTTGTGTTTACTTACTTATTCATTTTCCACCCAGGTCACATTTTTCAATCCAGTCATCGAGAGGCGACCAAAACTACAAAGGCAAAAGAAAATCTTCTCAAAACAACAAGGTAGGCTCATTGTCATAAAACACTGCCTGGTAAGAAAAAAAGGTTTTACATGCTAAAATGTTGTTCCATTGCCTTACGTTTTAATTATCGCGTGTCAACATGGTGGCAAATTCATATGTAAAAATGATTCCTCATGCTTCCTGTCAGGTAGTCAGGTGACTTCATTTTATTGCCACATGACGAAACCTGACCAACTGATGCAACCCCAGATCATAACACTTGCCTCCAGAGACATGTACAGTGGGCACTATACATGATGGGTGCAACACTTCATGTGCTTCCCTTCTAACCCTGACATGCCCTTCTCTCAGGAATTAATTATCAAGTAACTTGAGGTTCCTTTTAGTTTCCAGTGGTGGCTTTTTATTAAGCGATTGTTTTTATCCAGTGATAACCGTGAGATATAGTATGACATCAGAATCGTGCAGTGATTAGTACTGTAGAACCCTAACCTTTGAACGTTCAGTGACCATTATTTACACAGATTATATTAACTGAACATCACAGTGGTTTGCTTTATATGTGATGTAATTAATGTTGTTTAATGGTGTGATTATATCTTTTTGCATTTTTTTCTCCAGGTAAAACATTCCTGCGCGCACCTCAAATGAACATCAATATCGCCACATGGGGGCGTTTGATGAGAAGAGCAATCCCGTCCGTCAACAATTCCTTCAGTCCGCAGGTGGCTGAGCTCGGATCAGCGCTGAGCCCCGAAACGGGAATCCTCGGCCATCCGGATTCTCCCTCTCTGTCCAGGTACACGCACTACATTTGTCAGGTCCTGACAGATACTGTAGCTGCATGTGTTAGTGCATGGTTCAACAATTTTTTTATTTTTATTCATGCAAAATATTAGCCATATTGGTATAGTGCTTATTATTTTTAAAATATCTCAGACTTCTAGCCACATTGTTTTTGTGTTTCTTTAAAAGGAATTTTAATTAGCTGACCATATGTCTGGAGGGAAGATGTCCCAATAAACGTTTTTGTCTAGCAGCCTTGAAGCTTGTTAGACTTCCAGATATAGTCATGCTATGTCATATTTTTGAAATGTGAAATGGGTTGCCACACAAGCATGCAGTTGAGGGTTATGAGACTAGAATGAAGGGCTGACCTGTGGTTTTCCGGCTGTCCTGGGATTTGAACCCTCACCCTTCTGGACACTCACACATAACTCTAACCACTGTGGTTGAATCTTCATTTCCCATCCATTTGCAGAAGCATGGACAAAGCTCAGATGGCTGCTTAACAAAATCGCATGACAAGTTCAAGCAAAACACTTTGCTCTTGTTTAGCTGGCAGTAAAGTTTTGTGAATTGTTTCCATCCTACATCACAACTGATGTGTTTATGTAACTTGCTGCTGCATAGTACAGTGCTTTAAAACAAACAAACAAAAAGTTACATTGATTATTAACAGAGTAAAATAGGCTTTTAGGCGTATATCTTTTTTTTTTTTTTTGGTTTACGGCCAAATACAAAATTAAAATTCTCCCACTGACATGTGGTCACATAAACCCCATAAAAACAAACATCTAATTTTCTGATTGTATTATTATGCTTAATGTTGAATAAAGAGAGGCTAAACAAACTAAAGTCTTCTCAGTTGCTGTGGGTAAAATATACTGTAGTAACCCGGTTTCTGTTTAAATGTCCATTTGATTAAAGTCCCCCTCTTTATCTGCACTTGAATGCTGTAATGAGATGTCCTTCAGTGAGGCGTCTGGTTTGGCTAGAAACACTCCAGACCCAAACATGGCCAGGGGCCAGGACTAAAACGGAAACTGGCACGTTGTCAGCGGTGTTGTGTTTTGACCTTTTCTCTCAGTGATCCGACCGTGACCAAATTAGACTTCGACAAAGGCGCCACTCCTCCTCCGAAACGCCACCCCACCCCTGCTGCTGAGCTAGAAGAAGAAGAGGAGGAAGAAACACCAACACAAGAAAAAACCTTTGAAAGGAATGAGGTCCAGGTAATGAACTGTTTGAAATAGGTACAGTATCCTAAATACAGCCCAAAATACAGAGCACAGTAGAAGATGCATTAATTCAGTCAGTTATGTATCTGCTTGTGCGGAAGTACTAGTACATGAAACTTTACAGTGTGTGATGCTGTTTTTGTTTTTTTTGTTGATGTGATGGAATGTGTAAATTTAAGACCTGATCTTAAATGGTTTTTACACGTAGGATGCATTATCCACGTTCGACTTCCTGAACGACAGCCGGAACAGTACAGTGTCCAAGCAGGAATATGAAAGTCCGGTTGAAGATGAAATTCAGCAGCATGATCTCGAGCTTACAGAGCAACGCCATATCGAGCCAAGGTGCAATATTCATCTGTTCTCCTGGACACATACATTACATCTTCATTTTATCAGGACCCCAAGATTTGAGATTTGAAATCCACCAAGTATAATTGTTTTTTTTTTTTTTTTTTTTTTTTTAAAGGGAAGACCCAGATGTTCAGTTTAGTCTCAGAGACTTTTCTTGTGTGGCTGTTCTTGGCCGTGGACACTTTGGAAAGGCAAGAGCTATTTAATGAATCGTAAAATGCCTTACTGTATTTATACTGTAGTATAAAGAATTATTTATGTTAGGTTTGTGTTTGAGCTTCATTGCATCAATCAGGTCTTTTTAATTATTTAATAGGTGTTACTGGCAGAATACAAGAACACTGGGGAAATGTTTGCCATCAAAGCACTGAAGAAAGGGGATATTGTTGCTCGTGATGAAGTCGACAGGTAAGCATGACCAATCAGGAAATTTCACAATAAAAAAAAAAACAAAAAAAACGGCATGTATAATTAGTTTAATCTGCAATTGTATTACCCAGAAAACCAAACAAGGCAAATGTCCACTGATGGACTTTCTTTAGATACCTGATCTAATCTATATCCAAAACACTGCAGTATATGAATTTGTCGGGTTTTAAGTGAATGAAGTGCATGCGGTTCTTGTGTGTTGGATAGTCTGATTTAAATGGCTTCTCTGTGCCAGTTTTCCACGCTCATAATGACATGGTGCATTTTGTTCTCCAGCCTGATGTGTGAGAAGAGGATTTTCGAGACAGTGAACAGCGTCCGGCATCCGTTCCTGGTCAATCTCTTTGCTTGTTTCCAGACCAAGGAGCATGTGTGTTTTGTAATGGAGTACGCAGCAGGAGGGGACTTGATGATGCACATCCATGCCGACGTGTTCTCAGAGCCACGTGCAGTGTAAGTGACCACTATTGAATGAAAGTATGGAACCTAAAACCACACGTTTTCAGATCTGTAAATGTACAGGAAAGGTTTTTGGGAAAAGTGTGACTAGCTTCTTGCTAAATGTTTAAGTTCTGGAATATACCCATGCCATCAGGGAAAAAAAACTCAATTGATGTGATAACTTGTTTATTCAGTACATTCATGTCCTCAGCTGATTTACTTTTATTGCCACATAACACTTTCTGAGCACTTTCTTTTTCAAAGTTGACGGTTCATCACTATCCTTCCAGGTTTTAATAATGCATTGGATGGTTCTTAAAACTGTTCCAGTAAATTTATTTCCATTAAAGGTTTCTTTGCTTGACGCAGGCCAATAATAAGACCCTTCTTAAATGAAAGGTTTTTTTGGCCAGACGGTGTGCTTTCTACTCTTTTATTTTACACAAGCTAAGCTAACACATGCTGGTAATCTTTTTCACCCCGATTCCTTTCAAAACACATGGCCAACACATAATTATACTGTATACCTCAGACTGCATTTTACATTATAACATTTTGCAAATATAGTTTTGATCACAGTTTGCCATTTTTTTTCTGGAAGTGTACCAGACAACTGGAAAGCATTTGGATAATATATTATACAGTTATATTAATATATTATGGAGTCTTGGTGAACTACCAGAACAGAATCCTCCAAGTCTTTGAAACAGAACTAAGGAAATGAACTTCATTTGTCCAAAATATATTCCCAGAGTGATGTTTTGGTATTGTTGGAGGAGGGCACTGTCTAACACTCTGGTCCAAAATCAGTTGTGTTGGGACCAGGATTATAATCACCATAGCACATGATTCATAACATTTTCATACTCATAAACTACAGAATCGTCCTGGAAGAAAGCACTCCCATAAGGAAAGAAATATTTCATCAGAGGATGAAGGTGATCAGTCAGAAGAACTTTGTATTAATTTGCAGTGACCTGCTTCTTCTAAAGGACACACAATTTTTACCACAGCTTACAGTCTGGATTTTTCCCATTAATTTGTTAGCTGGGACATTTCCTTTTATTCTATTATTGTAATTCCTTTTATTATTATATATTTTTTACAATTCACATTTCTTTATGTAGACTATGCTTGCAGATTTACAGTCTTTACAGTGTTGTTTAGATGTCCAGTACTTTTTTCCTAGTGGCCAAAAAAAAAGGAAATGTTGGATGCTAGCTAGGCATCTATTGAACGTTTTCACAAGACTCATCAGTTATAACGCCTTCAGCTTTTTCTGTTAGCTAAACTGTTTTTTTTTTTGTTTGTTTTTTATCTTAATTGCCTGATTGAGAATTCATTTTCTTAGATAAGTGATTATCAATTTGCACAAGTTCATGTTTGGCTACAGTCCCTGGCAGTGCTGCTTGCAAAAATTGGCCAGTGTACCATGGTCATTACTCATAATAATAAAGAATATATTATCTACTAATATGCTCCTTTTAATTTCTTTTTACAGTTTCTATGCTGCCTGTGTGGTCTTGGGCCTGCAGTTTCTGCACGAGCATAAAATTGTATACAGGTATGTTTCATTCAAACACAATCTTAACACTTTGCCTCTGAACAGAGATTCATGCAATTTGATTCCTCCAGGGACTTGAAGCTGGATAACCTGTTGTTGGATACTGAAGGATATGTAAAGATTGCTGACTTTGGGCTCTGCAAAGAAGGTAATTCTTCTGCTTTCTGCTCTCTGATTTATCTTGGCACCTGAAATTCAAGCGTTAAATGTATTGCCAAATAAAGCCCATAATTATAATGTCTCAAGTAACTTACTGTATAGCATACACAAGAGTGCATTTATACTGAACATCATCATGGCTGTGTGATGGCCTTAGCAATATTACTATTTGTCCAGAGGGCAAATAAATCTGAAGAAGCCACACTCACTTGTGTAGCATGTCACAAAGCTGGCTAGTGGATCAATCCTCAATCAACTGACTTTCCGTTATACTGACAGTGTTTTCGGCTGTTTGTTTCTCACTGTCTTTAGGGATGGGCTTTAGAGATCGCACAAGTACATTCTGTGGCACTCCTGAGTTCCTGGCTCCTGAGGTCCTGACGGAAACTTCATACACACGGGCTGTAGACTGGTGGGGTTTGGGTGTGCTTATCTTCGAGATGTTGGTTGGAGAGGTAAGAATGTCGCTGAAATATTTACCTACAAACTGTGATTTACTGAGCTTTCGAAAAGACTTAATGGAGATTTTTCATTTGAAAGTCAGAAATTGGAATGAGATGAATGTATACAGTATATACAGTCAAAAGTTTGGACACACCTTCGAACTCCATGGTCTTTTTGGTTTTTATTTCTTTCTATATCGTGAAACAGTGTTGAAGCCGTCCAACAAATGCAATAATCTCCTTTGAATAGTTGATATTCAGGCATGTCTGCTACTTATGCTGTGTAAAGCCTTCATAACAGCTCTAATCTGAGGTGCTGTAAATTGGTGATTTTTGAGCCTGGTAACTCTAAATAAATGTCTTTGCAGCAGAGATAAGTTTTGGTCTTGCTTTCCTGAGAAGGTCTTTGTGAGAGCCAGTTTCATCATGTTACTTGATGGGTTTTGCAAGTGGACTTCCCAATGTTTTTGCAATATTCTGCAACAATATTATTCGAATCTTGCAAAAACTATTCCAAAACAGTTGACCTGTATGTCTTAAAATAACAACTGACTGTTGTTGTTTAATTACCTAATCGCATGTGTAATTTCATAGTTTTGAAGAAATCTGGTATTGTTCTAGAATGGAGAAAATAAATCCCAAAATACTCCATTTAAATCTTCAAGCTTGTGAGAAATTGCTCAATTCAAAACACTAGCCAATCAGAAACAGGTATTTTAAAAGCCATGATATATTAGTAAATAATATGCTAAAATTTGGTAGCCCATCCTCACCCAACGCTAAGTACATTTTAAGTCAGTTTTAAGCTGCTTCTTAAAATGAATTTTTTACAAAGGAGACTGTGCAAATCTTTCTCTGTATTATTTTTCAGTATATTCATTTTACAGATTACAGCAAAATGATATTCCTGACACTTGGTTTTGTTCTCTTCTCTGCCTGCAGTCACCATTTCCAGGCGATGATGAGGAGGAGGTGTTTGACAGTATCGTCAACGATGAAGTCCGGTACCCACGATTCCTCTCCACAGAGGCCATCTCCATAATGAGACGAGTATGTTCCCATATAACTGCAGCCCACTTCTTCTTCCTTAACTGAGACAAACGATTTCGCATATAGAAAATGTTGTGGATGTTTAAATACTCATGTCTATGTCCTGTTCTATTCATCTGTCCGCAGCTCTTGAGAAGAAATCCCGAGCGACGCCTCGGCGCAGGAGAGCGGGACGCTGAAGAAGTGAAGAAGCATCCGTTTTTTAGAGTACGCTTAGTTTGAATTGCAATTTCTTCATGTCATTAAACACACAAACACTACAGACAGCAGATGAAAACAGACTGAATCATATATGAGCTGTACACTATTGTAAATATTACAGCTAATATATAGAGCAACCAGTTTTTAACAACATGAAAAATGATTAACTGGTTAATGTTAAGTTAATTAATGCACAAGGATCATGTTTGGTTGGGGTTTGTGCTGCCATAGCCTACAGTAAGTAGAGCAATAAAAGCAATAACAATAAAAATCAAATCACAATTGTAAAGAGCAAATTCGGATTAAAATATAAGTTCAGTGAAACTTATCGGTGAGATTCTGGATCGTCAGCCTAATTTGAATTTTGAACTAAACAAATACAAATCTGTGTAATAGCGCTTCATTAAAAAAAAAAAAAAAATCACATTTATTATTCTGACACATACAATATTTTAACAGCAATATTTAACTAATAAATGTACCGTTGTGTATTTAAACTTATTCACCTAGGCTAACAACAAATAATTTGACAACTGATCTCATTAAGTGGATGTTTGCCAGTATTTATCTATCAACTCGATATTATTTAAAAAAAAAAAACTTATTCTTGACTTTGTATTGAAAAACTACATAAATACAGCCTTAATACAAAATTACAAAAAAATACATAAATACAAAATTAATTGTGCAGCACTACTATATCTTTCATAGAATCTTTAACTCAGCATCACTGAAATTCCATTGTTTTGCAATTTCTTGCTTTCTCTTTCTCTGCTTCTTCTGTTTTCTGATGGATTATTAATATTATTATTTTTTCTGTGGCATGTTGTAGTATAGCTAAAGATGAAAGACAATTTCTGTTTCCATTTATGCACTTTATTTATTCTATTGATCTCCACATCATCTATTATTATTTTTATTCATTATTATTATTCCCTGGTGTTTCTTTTATTGTGTCTAAGCTCTGGCTTGCATCCCTCTCAGTCTATCTAGTTCTGTTTTTGTTCTCACATGTCCTTTTTTTTCTTTTTCCTGTTTATGTCAGGCTCTTCTGTCTTCTCTCAATTGTCTTTTTTTTTCAGCTGACTGTTCTGTTTTTTTCTTTTAATGTTTTTTTTTTTGTTGTTGTCCCTTATCTGTTAATTTTATTTCATTTTCTCCTTCTTCTCTTCATCAGAACATGGATTGGTCTGCTCTGTTAGCTAAGAAGATCCGGCCTCCGTTCATGCCCACCATTAAAGGACGGGAGGATGTTAGTAACTTTGATGATGAGTTTACCTCGGAGGCTCCGATCCTTACCCCACCACGTGAGCCCAGAATCCTTAACGCCTCAGAACAGGAGCTCTTCACAGACTTCGACTACATCGCTGACTGGTGTTAGCTTCTCCAGCTGACCATCAACAGCCCACACACACTCAATACTGTGAACCAAATGGACAAACAAGGCTCACTGCCAGAACCAGAGAACCTCTCTGTAAGGACCACTTCCCTCTTGCTCTTATCTGTGTCAGCTGGTATTTTTCTTTTCTTTTTTTCCCTCCCTTTTAACAAAAAGTTTTTACCAAGTCTCTACATTCAGCTGGGAAAGTCAAGGTAGCCCAACATAGCTCCTCTTTTTTTTTTCCTTTTCAGTCAAGAGCACTGAGATTTCTCATGAGTGGGCTCCATTTACAAGTTCTCCTCTTCAATGAAGTCCTCTTTTGCTGGTTGTTCACTACAAAACTTCACTTCAAGCTAATAATGTGCTTGCTATATTTAAAAAAAAAACACAGTATAACCAAGTGAAACACTACAAAGACTTTGTTTTGCGAAGCTCATAGACATTCCCCACTTTACAACACTTATCTTTTGATTCGCATATTTATTTAGCGTCTTCCTCCCCCATGGTGCCTTAAACTCATCACAGATTAGAGGGCTTCCAGAAAATCAGCATCAGGTACTGAAAACCTCCAACACACACCGCCAATCCGGCTCTTTATGCAATCGGGGGAGTCCTTGGCCAAGACCACCCAACAGACCAATCTTGACACGAGATGAAAGACGTCTTCATTTCTTTTCATCTCTGGTGGTTTTCAGACTTAATTTCCACTTAAATATGTATTCATATCATAACTGAAAAATTGTAACTTATAGTTTTTATATTATATTTTTAGGAAATTAGCAACTTGGATCTGCTGTATGGTATGCATATGTGCGTGTTCTTTTTTTTTTTCTTTTTTAATATATGAATTGTATGGTTATCATTAAGGAGAGGGCAGCTCAAATCACGGAGCAATCATAAACCTGACAAATGGAATGTAAAAATGTATATTCATCAAAAAGAACACTAAAGTGTATATTTTTGGCACATGGATATGCCAAAGCCTGTATTTTTTAGTCTGTTTTTTAAAATGATGATCATAGAGTGACTTGCAGATCTTTCCTGATGATACTTGGCAAAAGATGTTTTCACACAGTTTGTGATTCTGTGTACCGAGCAACAATGCTGTTTTGAAGGTCAGGAAGTGGACGTTTGGACCTTACCTGGTCTTCCTGGTGGATGAAATCCCTGGATATTTGTTTCTAATCCATGGACTGCTAATGCACAGCAGACTCATCCTCTCAGTCAGAGCGCGCTCTTATGGACTCTTGCCAATGATTTCACTCTGTGTATCACCAAATGTTTTTCAAATACACTCTGTACCCACAATGGTGTCTGCTCTTTGTCTCCTCCTCCTGGTAAAAGCCGTAGAGGAATGCATGCACTAAGTAAATAAACTGAGACATGCCATAGGCCGTGTTTTTAGTGAGCACATTCATTGGATTTGTTGACCGTTTATTTGAGGCTGTGTGTATGTATTATTTGCTTGATTACCTGGACGCCTATTAGCATAATACCCGTAAGAGTGACTAAAATAAATCGTTGTTTTATGGGTAATGCAGTTTGGGTAATATGTCTTTAGGCAGTTAAGTTTTCAGAGACGAAAATACAGTACAGCAAAGTTCGACTCTCCAGTTGCAGGACTGGTACCGTTAATCCCTCATGTGTTATATGAACTTTCAATACTGAAATTTAGAGTATATCTTTTTCTAAACCCTGTTTTCTTCCAGTTTGGTTAATTTCCAGTTACCACATACTGGCAAAGCTAGTCAACCGCTACTTATGCTCCATTACAGGGCAGCATAGTAAACTCTGAGCAAAGTGCTAAAGACATGTTAATTTTGCATGTAAGAGCTCACATGCCCAGGTCCTTAGTGGCGCTCTGAGTGGTAAAAGACTAATGGCTAGTGAGATGTTAGCTTGTTTTGCAGTCTATTGCATATTTATGACTTTCTGTACAGTGACCCATCGTGTGATACCCTGTCTGGCCAAAAAAGAATCTAAGGAGAGGTAAAATTACTGGAGGGTTAATTTACTCTATTCCAGAAGGGTAAGAAAGAAGGCACATGGAGTGATACACCCATCATGCAGTGTCTACTGTACAAGCCTCTGCAGGCAGTGTTATGATCTGGGGTTGCTTTAGTTGGTCAGGTTTAGGCTCAGCAACATTATGTAATAATAAAATGAATACAACTGATACCCTAAATGTACTGAATGTTTAGGTTATCACATTTATGAAGTTTTTCTTCCCTAAAGCACAGGCATATTCCAAGACTCAAGTAATCAAAGAGTGATCGAGAAAGAAGAATCATGGCTCCATATTGCATGAAGACAATAGTTGACTTGACTCAACCTTTTCTTAAGCAAGACTGACATTTTGCTTTTAACCTCCTGTGTTCATCCATCACTGTCTTTGCCTCAGCCAACGTTGTAGTCAAATTGAACTCTATTTACAGACATTACTCAAGAATTGCTGAATAATGAAATCTGAGACTTGGAAAATACAGTACAGTACATTTTCAGTTGTGTGAAAAGCTACTGCTTTGATATATGCGAATCTGTATTACACATGACATTTCACTTAATACAAGAAATGAGCGACAGACCAATGAGAAGGTCTTTAATTAGATCAATCTGTATTCAGTCCCCATACCACAAATTTAAACCGACAGTAAATGGTAGTCCACATTTGCTTTACACAGGAAAACGTTCATTGCAGTTGTATGTTAGTAAAGGAGCCTCATGGGCAGAGCGCTTGTACAACTGGTTTTGACCCTAAACAAGGACTGAGAGTCCACAGCCAATCACACTGATCTAATAATACATTTCTACTGTGCAGATGTCTGATCATGCTCACATACGTAAATACCGTTGTATCACTGCCTACTATTATCTACCATGTTTTACCTATCCATCTCCGCTTCCTCCAGTCTCCCAACCCTATATCATAAGTAACATTAGCTGATCAGCCATAACTTTATGACCACTGAGTGGTGACGTCCATTAACATTGATCATCTTGTTACAATGGCACCTGCACGATATATTAGCCAGCAAGTAAAAATTTTCACTTGTCCATGACGTTGGTGTGTTGGTAGCAGAAAAAAATGTGCAAGCATAAGGATTTGAGCGACTTTGACAATGGCCAAATTGTAATGCCTAGACAACTGGGTCAGAGCAACTCCAAGACTGCACCTCTTGTGGGACGATCCCGTCCTGCAGTCGCCAGGACATACCAAAAGTGATTCAAGGAAAGAAAATCGGTGAACAGGTGACAGGATCATGGTTGGCCAAGGCTCACTAATGCAAAAGGCGTATCCAGGCAGTCTAATCCAACAGAAGAGCTACTGTACCTTAAATTGCTGACAAAGTTAAGGCTGGTTCCGAAATAAAGATGACAGTTTGTTGCGTATGGAGCTGTGTATCTTCAGACCGGTCAGGGTGCCCATGCTGACCCGTGTCCACAACCGAAAGTGCTGACAATGGCCATGTGAGCATCAAAATTGAACGATGGAGCAATGCAAGAACAATGGCATATTTTCTTTTACATCATGTGGATGGTGGGGGGAGTGTGCGTCACTTTCCTGGGGGAGAAATGGCACCAGGATACACTGTAGGAAGTAGCCAGAAGTTCATGTCTGGACGGGTTTCAAAAGGGGATCTGGTCAATAGGCGAGTGGTCGTAATGTTATGTCTGATCTGTGAATGTTCTATCTGACAGGATTTACTGCAGATACTGTAGCCATAACATAAGGTCAGTTGTAGTTGTGCTGCCTCTCTGTCGTTGGTTGGGGCTAAAAACACTGCTGTGCCCAGCACTGAATTTAAACCTTGATACACACTGTACGTGTTCATCAGAGGTAATGTGGATCTGAGGCGAGTAAGCTAATACAGTGTCACTGTGATACCCAGGGTCAGGCTTTGTTCCAGTTCTTTAGAATGACCTCAGCAGCATCCAGCGTACTGTCTTGCTGCAGAAAAGAAAGGAGAAAAAACCCTCATTGGTTTAGCTATGTGAAAATGGCCTCCAATTACATGTGACATTAATCAACTGGACTTAAATTTCTGTGCTGATTTATGTATTGCCACATTGACTCAATTTATCTATCTATATACATCTATATATCTATATCTATATCTATCTATATATATATATATATATATATATAAAAGAGATGCACTTTTCGAACAACCAGTGACTGGGTTAGCTGGTTTTCAGCTTGATCAGCCATAACTGACCAGCCTCGGACGTAACCGATTCTATGGTGAGTGCACAAACTTCTGAGTGGTGCATTAGAAACACATTTTATGATGTCACATTATTAAAAGTTGTGCCTTTTTCTCCAAACACTGCCAGCAAATTACTCTCGGAACCTATTCAATACACACACTCACGCCAGTCTCAAAACATCACGAGTGCCAAGTAGTCTCAAAACACATGCGTTAGAAGCCATGCATGCCTGCGTGTTTACAACTTCTCACCACATTATTTTATATATTAAGTAATTTCATATTGTTTAAAATTAACTTTTTAAGTGAGAAAACTAATATAAGGAATGGGCTATGTTTAATTACTCATGTTCATTTTAGTTGTGAAGCTGCAGAATAAAGCTACCTTTTGTATTTATAGCAACTTTTTTTCTTTTTTTAAAAAGGGTTCAAAGTCTTAAAATTGTCACAGAATTGGAAGTAATGTATCATTGTATAGGAATATTTATAAAGATTCCACCTAGTGCCAAAAATATGCACCTAGGTATCGTAATAATACCGTGTCGGCTGCTCACTGGTGATTCCCATCCCTACAGAGCATGACTGTATTTACGATAAGAGTAAAATGTTGTACAGTGAAAGTCCATGTATTGCTTTGATATATAAATCATTACCTTAATAAAACACAGCCGGATGTATTTCTCAAAGTGCTTCTTGGATTCATCACCGCAGAATGCTGTTACAGGAATGGCTGCCAATTTCTACAAGAGAATAATATTTAAGAATACATTTGTATTTAAGAATTAATATAAAACAGTGTTAAGATTTCTTTCATACCTTCTCCTTTATCATCCACTTGACAAACTTGTAGTCATACGCCTCATCGTCATTCATGCCTGAAAGATCCTGATCTACACAGGAGGCAGACATAAGGAAGGATGTTATAAACTGCCTCTCAACATACATTAGATTCATTATTCCATTAAAATATTTGCTCACCGAGAGCTGTGACATCGGCGAGCATGAAGTAGCCTCCTTCAGGAACTACAGGACACATCCCCGTCTGCTTCAAAATGGCCGCCATGCGGTCTCTCTTTCCCTGCAGCTCCTCAGATAGGGTAGAGAAATAGCAGTCAGGCTGTCCCATTCGCTCACAGTCAAGCAGGAGTCCACGCGCAACTGCCTCCTATTTGCCAAGACAGAAGAAAAACTGTTAAATACAGTCAGATTTCACCCACAATTATTATGTTATTATGCTGAAGTGTGTCTGCTCAAGAAAAGAATGTGTAGGTAAAAGAACTATGCATTTCACTGTCTCCAAATACCTGTCACTATAGTTCAGGGCTGTATTTTTGCTCAGTATCTTTCATCATTCCTTGTTTCCTTTGGATTTAAATATGAGGCAAATTTGATAACTTTCAATGCAAAAGAGGTGACTGTTACGCAAATCAGGTATTGGATAAGATAGGAATGTGTAATAATTTCATATTAACTCATATTTCATATAAACTTCCAGCCTTCTAACATACAGTGTGACTGCAGATCAATACCTGCCCCCTGTTATCACCCAGATGAGGATGGCTTCCCTGATGGGTTCGGTTTCTCTCAAGGTTTCTTCCTATTGTTATCTCAGGGTTTTTTTTTTTTTTGTTCCCACCGTCGCCCTTGACTTGCACATCAGGGACAATCTAATGATTATGATTTATACATAGTTCCTCACACTTTTCAAACTCATTTCCATAATTTTTGGTCATTTGGTCAATTCATTTTGATTCTGTAAAACTGACCATTAATAAAAGTGCTATATAAATAAAAGTGAAATGAATTTAACTGAATTGAATACAGTGCAGGTGGCACGGTCGCCTTGCACCTCCATGTTCCGGGTTCGATTCCCATCCTGTGTGCATGGAGTTTGCATGTTCTCCTTGTGCTTGGTGGGTTTCCTCACACAATCGAAAGACATGCAGATTAGGCTAACTGGCGTTCCCAAATTGCCTGTAGTGTGTGTATGTGTTTGTGCCCTGTGATGAGTTGGCACCCTGTCCAGGGTGTACCCTGCCTTGTGCCCTAAGTTTCCTGGGATAGGCTCCCGCCACCCTCTATACAGGATAAAGCGGTATAGACGATGCGTGAGTGAGTGAATACAGTGCTAATGTCTGCCAACATTGCTCTGAGGCTCAATAGCGCAACATCATAACATCTCTATTACTACTGGAGTAGTGCACTTACTACAAATGCCTTAACCAAGGTGCAGTTTACAAAATGACAGAAGTAACACTGTGTAACACATACCTGTAATGGTGTTGGACAGGTGTACAGAGTGTTCTGCATGACAGTTTGGAGGTGTTTGATCAAGTGCTCAGGCCCTATTGACCAACCCAGCTGGAACAAAGTGAGAAAAAGAAGGAGCGTTAAAGATGACAGTTTCTTTTAATTACTTTAAATTGACTTGATTTCTGGTAATTACCTTCCAACCCGTCACACTGAATGTTTTTCCTGCACTGCCGATCGTAATGGTTCGTTCCCACATGCCAGGAAGAGTCGCTATACACAAAAGCATGACACAAAGAATACAACTCCTGAATCACATTCACATTGTCCGAGCTGTTTCGGGATCTAATCTATATAGTATATGAGGAATAAAAGGTTCACGGCATGCCGTACTAGAAAAATAATCAACACTGCGATGGTAACATTACATCTTATCTTCTAATAATACCTTATCATATGTTATTCCTCAAATATTAATCCAGCATTATTCCAGCTTAGTAAATGGGATGTGGCCATCTTTAACTAAACCCAATACTCTCTATTATTTTCTCTATACATATGCTTCTTCAGAATGGACACAGCACTACAGCCGAGTTCCTCGAGTGTACTGTGAAAGTTTAACTGAGATGCTGGCGTACCTATCTTCACATGCTCGTGCCCCTTGTATATGATCCATTCGTACACCTCGTCACTGAAGCACAGTGTGTCATGCTTGATGCAGAGATCGGCGATAGCCTGCAGCTCACTCCTGTTAAACACCTGTTTATCAACACAATGAGCTAGAGCAGGAAACGTGTTTAAAATGAACTTCTTAGTGAAGAACTAGCCTCACCTTGCCGGTGGGGTTATTAGGGGTGTTAATAACGATGGCCTTTGTTTTGGAAGTAAATTTACTGGCAAGTTCATCCTGATCGAGAACCCAGTCTGCACTGCTGACGTCTGTCTCCTTCCTGGACTTCTATAAAGATATTGTAAATACATATTAATTGTTTATATACAATTTCGAATACATGTCCAGTTAAAGAGCTGAGGAGGGAAACTCACGAGACGAAGTGGTATTAAAACTGGTTTGGCTCCTGCCATCTTAACCATAGGAACATAGCAGTCGTAGAAGGGTTCAATTATTATAACCTGCAGGAGGACAACAAGAAAAGGCACAGTAATATCCACAAGAGGGAGCAGTGGACCTTTGGATAAATTGCAAAGCTGAATTGAGTCGATTTACCTCGTCTCCCTCCTCCACAAGTCCCTGAAAGCTGCTGAATAAAGAGCCATAGGCTCCCACTGTCACCAGGATCTCTTTAAAAGGGTCAATTTGACGGCTGTACACCTTACTGTACACCTGAGACAGGGCTTTTACCAGAGTTGGGTGACCCTGTTAAAATGACAGAAGGCATACACACACAGAGCATGATTGGTCAGACGCTTCTGTAGTGTTGTTTTCTTTGGGTCATTATTTAAAACTGATTTTTTTTTTATCACTGAAGCATTAGTATAAGTGTACGGGATGAACTTAAAATTGATATTTAATCGTTCCAAAGTATAATGTATTGTTTTCTGACAGGTTACATGATGAGTGGAATAGCGAATGACTGAGTGAGTAAGTCAGGTTTATACACGTTTTCAAGTGCACATACCCAAGCTTTCCACACACATATCCTGTGTTCATTCAGCACTAGGAGTAAGCAATATGACAAAGGTCTATCATATACTTAAAGACATTTAATCTATAATGGATCTATAAATCTAATCACAATATATAATGTTGCTTGCAAATTGTAACAATAGTATTTTAAGAAAGTTTTAAACAGCTTTTTAATGTCCATTTTAATTACTAAAAATACCTCAAACACATTTCAGTAAAAAGTGCTAACATAAAATTTGCATTCCTTGGAACTATACTAGACCGTTTCTTGGTATCAACACTTATAACGAATTAAGCTCTGTATCTTTATTTGTTTTGATTTAAGCCTTTAGGGACTATTTTTGACTATTTAACAGTCTTCTAGATAAATAAAAACCTTTTAATGTAAAGCCATCATACCTGGGTGAGACAAAAATGGAAACTCACTCATTCTATACAGACTGCAATGGACAGGGGGAGGTTTTAGCCCTTATGTGCCATCTAGTGGATGTTACTTTTAATGATCCAAATGTACATTAGCTGCATTGGTTAGTATGAGTACAATGCAACTTCCATATGCAAACACATCATGAAAATGTTGTGATTTCAAATCGCAAGAATGTCAGAGAACGACCACTGTGTTATGCTTTTTGCAAAGCTAATGCAGGGAAATTATTAGAACTAATCAATTATTCTAAAGCATAGAATTTTGTTCTCAGTTAATCTAGTACGACAATGAAAAGAATTTACTGTGCAAGAAAATCATGACTTGAAAAGACATTACACAAGCTGGAAAAGACTGATCATGAGTGTCATACAAAGCCACGTGTGTACTGGTTGAGCCGGTCCACCATTGCAGCTTGAGCGAGACCATTCTTCACATAAGCTGGAGGGGGGATATCTGGGTAACCTTGACCGAGATTTACGATGGAAGGATCTGCTGCTACAGATGTAAGTTCAATCCTGTAAAAAAAACAGAAACAGAAGTTGTAAAATTACTATAGGTTCAAGGCACACAACATACATGGGATTCAGTATGCACACTACCAGTCAAAAACTTCAACACATCATCTAATCCCATGATCTTTCCTGATTTCAGAAAAAACACAGAATATGCAGTAATCATAGGCAATAAAATATAAAATACTCTCCTTTGATATTACTTCGCATCTACTCCTTATGCTCTGTAAAGCATTCATAACAGCTCTAACCCGAGGTGCTGTTAGTGATTTTTGAGGCTGGTAACTCTAAATGAACAACTTCTCTGCAGCAGAGGTAAGTTTTGGTCTTGTTTTAATGGGTTTTGCAAAAAAAAATCCAGAATTGTCATAGAATGCAAAAAATAAATCCAAACTTGTGTCCAGACCTTTGACTGGTACTGTATTCGACTGTATTCAGTCTTTGCATATATTATTATATTTTGGTTTTAATTTCAAATAGATTAAATAGGACTACAATAAAATTGTATGGAGACATACACCTGAGCAAAGATATAAAACCTTTTCTAAAGCTTTGGAAGTTCCCAAAGAAACAGGCTCCAACACAGAGAAAGACGAGTAGTTTCCTAGAACCCTAGTAACTGGGCTAGACCACAATTAATCGCATAAGAATGTAAATCACAATAAAAACCTGTGCACTCAGTTACTGTAATAAATGCTGCAATTTATTACAGGTAATCTATACCTAGTCAGGAATTCATGTAGAATTTATCAATACTTTAGGTATTTGTTTATGTTTTATAATTTTGAGTGGAAAATAAATATTGGGGATAAGTATCCTCTTAATTAGATAATGATTTGCTGTTAGCTTAGATGGAGTTACATCTCACAGTTTAAATCGCAATGTGTCAAATGTGTTTTTTTTTTTTTTTAGTTTTTATCAAATTCTGCAGCCATAGTGACAAGGAATCTAATGGTTATACTAAGTAAAATAAAAGTAAAATACATATAAACACATAAAAAGGCAAACTTGATCTTCATCAATGAAGCGTCATTCTTCAGTGTGCTCCTGAGCTGTAGTGGCAGGGAGACTGGGTAGAATTAAGAGAAGGATAAGTGCTGGCAAATATGTGATGGCCTTTAAAAAAAACCTGCTCCAGTGTGCATATCATCTCAAACTAAAGCAAACCTTTCAGCAAGACTTTACAACATACAATCTATAACAACGTAAAATTTGCAAAAAAAAGGGGGAGTCTGATACCAAGACTATTGTACATCTCACAAATCTGTCAATAAATCTCACCATATATTTTTCTCTAGTCCTTCAATCCTTTTTGCATTCTTGTGTTTAACAGAAGCCATAGTGTACTGAAAGAAAACACAAATTCAGTAAATTCCAGAATTTTAAAGAATTAGTAAATATTACGAAAGGAAAGGAGGTTATGCTTACAAGTGTGGAGGAGAACTTCCTTGCTGGATTCGTCCTGAGTAAACAGTAAGCAGATCTGATGCTATTTAATGTGCACCTGATGTTCATGTCTG
This sequence comes from Dinotopterus cunningtoni, assembly GCA_028565755.1. NCBI lineage: Eukaryota > Metazoa > Chordata > Actinopteri > Siluriformes > Clariidae > Dinotopterus > Dinotopterus cunningtoni. The sequence goes on from JAOTRS010000016.1 coordinate 16,549,406, forward strand.
CAGTAGCAAAAATTTAACATATCAGAATTTTGTTCAACAAAAAAATAAATTATACAGCATGAAAGCAACAAAAGTATTTTATACTATTTTGATTAATTTCCTTTATTTACTATTTGGGCACACTTTGTGTTAGTTTAACCCTCAGGATACAGCAGAAAAAACAAGATTGCTCACAAAATTGGCAGATCATCCATTACAGAAATTTTTCTGCAAAGAAAATAAATAATGTTACTGGAGCGGGGAATGATGCAATCCGCAGGTTTCCAGTTAATGTTCACTGTTTATCATTTACAGTAACTCAGATTTCAGGGAAGTTCAGGCCTTAATTAATTCTAATAACAGAAACTTATCTTCCCTTTGTGCAATTCCTATTTTAGTCTGTTCACCTGCCATCCATCAAATTGGGCTTACTCCCCTTCCCGGAGATATATCCGTCATTTTATGGCAGTAACTTAAGTGGTCGGGTTGCTAGTTTGATGCCCGATTGCTATTTGGGAATAACTGAAGGTCTTTGGACTGTGGGAGGAAACCAGTGTACCCTGGGGAAACCCACCGAGCACAGGGAGAACATGCAAACTCCATGCACACAGACCTGAGGTGGGAATCGAACCCAGACCCTGAAGGTGCAAGGCGACAGTGCTAACCACTAAGCCACTGTATACAGTGTACAATAAATACTTTGTCATTTTCAATGGGAATCACCAGGGACCACCCAATATGATATCGTGATACCTAGGTGCTGATTTGATTTGTATTAAGAGCCTGTAAACGTCTGGATCGTCTGTCACGATTTTAGAAATATTCAGACTCAATTTTTTTTTCACCAGATTTTGTTACAATTCTAAACTGATTTTGCAAATACTTTGCTCATAGCATACATGTTGGCTGTACTGCCTGCCAGTGTATGAATAATTTAAAACAGATCGCCTGTAGAATTATAAAAATAATGCAACATTTTTCCCCCTCAAATGTAAACACATATACAGTACCAGCCAAAAGTTTGGAGACAATTTGAATTTATTTTCTACATTCCAGCACGATACTGGATTATTTTTCAAAACTATAAAATAACGCATATTACATTAGGTAATTAAGCAACAACAACAACAGCCAGTTTTTATTTTAAGACATGAAGGTCAGCTGTTCTGGAACAGTTTGTGCAAGAACAGTATTGTCAATTGCATTTGCAAAACCCATCAAGCACCATGATGGAACTGGCTCTCATGAAGACCCCATTTCCATCCCAGGAAAGCCAAACCTTACCTCAGCTGCAGAGCAGAAGTTCATTTACAGTTACCAGGCTTATAAATCATCAATTAACAGCACTAGAGCGGTTATGAAAGCATTTCAGAGCATAAGTAGCAGACACATTTCAATATCAACTGATCAAAAGAGATTATTGAATATTTTGGATGCCTTCAGTACTGTTTTACAATGTAGAATGAAATAAAAATCTGGAAAGACCATTAGAAAAATTAGAATTAGAAAATGTAGAAACTTATAAATACAAAAGTTTTGATGGGTAGTGTATATTTAGAATATATTTTAATTAAAATCAAAATAGATTTTTTTTCCACATCTCCACAGTCAATCCACAGCTTCAGGGTTCCTGATTCAAATCTTGAGCTTTCTGCATGTTCTCATCATATTTCAGTGGATTTCCTTAGAGATTCCTGCTTTCCTCCCTTTTTCCCCAAGAACACACTAGTTGGTGGATTGGCTCATGTTAAATAACTCCTTGTATGTGTATGTGTAAATGTGTGATGATGTCCCGAGCTGAGATATACAATGCAGGGTATATTTCCAGCTCATAACTGTTGTTCCTGGGATGGGCTTAGAATCCAACACACCTCAGGATGATGCGAGTAACCAAGATGAATGAATGAATAAATGAATAAATGAATGAATTAATTAATGAATGAATGAATGAATGAATGAAAATATATTACTGACTATCCAGCATGCCTGAGTAAATGCACGAGTAAAACACAAAATGCACATTTAGGTTTGTAAAGAATGTGCACATATCGATTTCTGCATGCTTTAGTAAGTAATCATACTGTTTACAATACATTATTGAATAAAGCTAACTTAACCAACATGGGTTAGGAGCATTCCACTGTCTCAGCACTTCTTACTGCTTATTCATTGACTCACTTGTAACAATGTAACACTGAATATGAACTGAATATGAACTCAATGTAAAACTGGCTTTATTAACGATTAAAATTGCACAAAAAAACGATTAAATCTGCACAGCGCAAGCAAATAAGTCTCCAACAAACCGCAAACAACTCAAGTTTATTAAACAACACTAAGCCCTCACTCCACTGCACTTACCCAGATCCTGCTTGGTGAAAACTCTATCTTATGTTTCGCAAGCGCAAGATTCGACGTGACCTCGTTTGTCCTGGTTTAAAATGCCCGTTCCATTTAATACGATTAAAAACTAAAACTATTTTTTAAAAATAATCTTTTAGACAAATAAATGAAATTTAAATTAAACAACGGATTAAACTGAACAGGCAGACGGTTTATTTTGCCGTACGATGATGACGTCACTTTGATGCCGGAAGTGAATTTCGATTGGTTTCAGGCGTTTTTAATTCGTAAAAAAAAAAAAAACTACAACTCCCAGTAACAAGTCCCTTCCAGTTCAACTACCTAGCTCTTCTGTCGCAAAAGCCATTGCGACAGAACAGTTTCCTCCTTTTATGCGTTTTTATACATTTATGTGTATAACCAGGTAGCATTCCTGATAGATTAGACACTAGTGTTTATTAAATCCAGGCACCTCATGAACGCGCTTATAAAAATAGACTACATTATATAAATTGGCCCAAAAAGTTTTTTAGCCTCATATTTTTTAAGAAAAAAAAGCAACAATAGAGAAAACATTTATGTATGCATAAATATCCTTACATAGAGATCAATCCAGGAGCGCTCTGCAAATGGAGGGTACAATCCAAAAATTCTGATCTTTTCTTATAATTTAGGAGTCTGATTGACTCTGGATCGCAACCGTTAACAAAATAAGATTGTGTGCACAATGTACTCATGGTTGACTTTAGGGAGGAGTTGGGTTCGAGTGCGCCCCCTCGCGCGCGCCTCAGCACTTTTAAAAGTTTACCCCAGATTATCTTTTTTTTTTTTTTTTAATGCAAGAATTAAAACATACAAGAACAGGGAAGAAAGACATTGATATAGTTTTACAATGTACAATCATACATAAAAATAAGCAAACAAAGGTCTTTGGTTTGCATTTAACAGATTA